>CM068349.1:38207392-38452392 GCA_034769755.1 Odontamblyopus lacepedii
CCAAACTTATGATCCACAGAAGCTGAACTTTATCATACAGCTTTGGAAAAAACTAAGAGACCACTGCAAAATGATCTGTTTCTCTGATTTTACTACTTATAGGTTTGTGTTTGAGTAAAATGAGCATTTTTGTTTCAATCTATAAACTACTGACAACATTTCTCCCAAATTCCAGATAAAAATCGTGTCATTTAGAGCGTTTATTTGCAGAAAATGACAAATGGTCAAAATAACAAAAAGATGAAATGTTTTCAGACCTCAAATAATGCGAAGAAAATAAGATCATATTCACTTTAAAACAACACAATACTCATGTTTGAACTTGGGAAGAGTTCAGGAATCAATATTTGGTGGAATAATAATAATAATGTTGAACACAGCAGTGGTTTTTTTCTCCGTTTCCTCCTTAAATCAGGTTTGGTTCAGGTGATCTCCTCATCAGTGCCTCATGAAGCAGAATGAGGTGTGTTTGTGTTGGAGTAAAACGGCCGTCACACGTGTAGAGACGCTGATTTCAGACCCAAAAAAAAGTGCAGTGGTCTCTTATTTTTCTCCAGAGCTGTAATTTGTTCGGGATTAGCTCCAGAAACGTCCCGTATCAATCTCATGTTTTAAAGTTCACGTCTGTGGCGTTGGATAATAAGAATAACCACAGTTCTGAATTATAAAGTTTCTGAAATGTCCTGATGCCATTTGAACACCCGATTGTGAACTTTAACAGACCTACAACATTAACACTAGTTTATTCAGTCCATATTTTATTACACACACAGTTATAACTGGCTCTCCACCTCAGTTTTAGTCTTATAATTTTATGACTTGACGTGAACACAGCGGATTCTCACGTGGAACCTTCCTACACTTTACTCAATAATGCATTTTTTAACAATATACAAATGGCAATATAATATAATCATAATATTTACACGTCAGATGCAAAACCGACTGGTTTTTTTTCCGTTTTAAAGCACCATGTTGTAATCTTTTCTCCTTGCAAACCTGTAGTTGTGTTACGTTGCTCATATGTTCAGGGCTCAAAACACTGGCCTACACCTCATGACATCAGCAGGTGGGAATCCAAACAAACTCCTCCATGTTTTTAAACTTTACTATTCTCATTCTGTTCTGTTCATAGATGCATTTTCTTTCATTTTGCAGTTCACCAACTATGACATTAGAAGCTTCTATTTAATGTCGTGATTAAAGCTCCATCACTCTGCCTGCTTTTCTCCATGGAGATGTTCCTGGAATGTTGCACAGTGTGGCATTAAACTCATCTATCTGATACTTAAGGCCGCCACACACGACAGGAGAATTTGCCCGATTTTGGCTGCGATTTCCTCTCCCCGAGTTTGAGGAGGCGTGACCCGAATTTTTGTCTCCGTGCGCGATTTTGAAGCCGCTGTTCTCCTGTGTGGAGTCAGTGTCAGATCAGAACCTCCAAACATCAACAATGTGACGATAACAAACGATAAATTAGAGCGTCAGGGGCAGAGGAGCGACGGACACAGAGACGCAACAAACTCAGGAAATAGCGAAAATAAAGACTTTGTTACTCACCTAATGTAACATTTAAAGTGCAGCATCTCTTCCATATTATCCGTAAAATTTGTCCTTCGCAAATAATGACTCCAGTCCACAAACCCGCGCTGTTAATCCAGTTTGAGGAGTTCTTTAAAAAGTCGAGATAGTTCCTCATGTGTTTGTTTACATCCACACAGCGCACGGATCGAGGTGAAGCTGCAGTTTAGCGATAGTGACTCTACTTCCTGTGGACTTTATCTCCTCTTTTATGCTTTAAAAATCCTGTATCTGAAGTATTGCTCCACATTTCTTAAATAATAATAACACAGTTTTGACTTGTGTCTAAACTAGAAGTGCAGAGCTCTGATCTTTGAGCACTTCAGAGTCTCAGAGCGAGTGGTTTTACTGTAGACAGGAAACAGCTGACGGCATCGCGCTCACAGCTTTATATCCTGTGGTCCGCAGACGTATCCCACTGCAGACTTTGCGATCGGAGATTTTTCGTCTCATAAGTTTCTCCTCATGTCTCTGGTGTTTGCGCTTTTTGTTGCACATTTAAAAATCACTTAAGACTGAAAAAATCCTGTAGTTTGTAGCGGCCTTAAGTCAGTTTAATTCATTTGTTTTGTTTGAAAATCACTTTAAAACCACTGTTGCTTCCTGAGAGTGCAGTCACCTCTCCGCAGATCTGACCTGTAACACGTCTCCGCGGAAATACATAAGCTTCATGTCATATTTTGGAGCAATCTGGACGAAGCAATATCACCTCAGTGGAGAAAAGCAGGTGCCCTCAATCAGAAAAGTTACATAACGCAGCTTTAATCCAACTAAAATGTTCCACTTCTGTCAACTCAAACCTGGACCTACTTCAGCGCTTTTAACCTGAGAAAAGCTCGACGTCCTCATGGTGTTTTACGTCCTGTTTATTCACTTTATGTAAAAACGACTCGAGATGCTGTTTCTATTTCACATTCATACAAAATGAGTTCAGTTTGATAAATAAAATAAAATCAAATTAAAGCTGTTGAACGTACAGTGAGATTGTTTGTGCATCGGGGGAAACTACGACTCAAGTAACAGTAACTCCAGACTTTACATCTGATTTAAAACTTGTACAAGTAAATGTATAAAATATTGGATTTCAAGGGATAAATACAAAAATTAGACAAAATCATATCATATGAGAAGGAGCGCTGCAAGAAACAATAACAGAAACAACTTTTGTCACTTCTAGAGTTATTTAAAGCGGGAAGAGGAACCAAAACTATTACTCAAGTAAGAGTACTGTTACTGCAGGAAAAATAAAAGTATGAGTAAAAGCAGCGGTGGTAGTACTCAGTTACATTTGCTCAGTGGTGGATGAAATACTAAATTTTGTTCAGTAAAAGTACAGATATAGGGGGGAAAATGCTCAAGTAAAACTAAAAGCATCACATAAAAATCTACTTAAGTAAAAGTATTGACGTACCTGTTTAAAAATGTACTTTAAGAGCAAAAAGTAAAAGTATTTCAGATTGTGAGAAGTGTTAAATGTGGTATTGATGCAAACTGCAGAAACGACTTGTTTTCTCAAAAATGGGACTTGAACCCAAAACCTTCTGTCAGGATGTTTCCGTGAATGTGCCAAAACAAATCAAATCAGATCCAAAGTACTTTTTACTTTCCAGTCCAGTTAAAAAATGTAGTGGAGTAGAAAGTACAGAGACCTGCTCCTAAATGAAGTGAAGAAAAGTAAAAAATATACACAGTAAAATGTACAGATGCTGATATTTTCTTCATATTTTACTCAAAGGTGCATCGTGTTTCTCAGTGGAGATGTTGAGATGTTATTGCTTTGTCTGGAATGTTTCACAGTGTGGCATTAAACCCCTACAGTGTGTTAAAAGCCTTGAATTTATGAATTTGGAAATAATACCTTAAAAAGACTTGAAAAAGGCTTGAATTTTTATATCTGGGTCTTTAAATTTGTGCCGTACGTTACATCTCCGTATCGCATTTCTCCTCAAAAGTTTCATTTGTCAAACACCATTTTTTGGCTTCACAACGTCACTTAAATAAAGAGCGGCGGAAACGATAATTGAGAACGAAACGCAGCCGCGGGGTTAAAATCCTCCGAACGCGTCACTGAAGCTCAAAAAAAGTGTCAAATTAAAGACAATCTCAGCTGAACGCAAAGTTTAATGCCGTTATTCAGCTTTTTATCGTTGGTTTTATGTTACGGAGCGACACATTTCATGCTGGAGTTATGGGGAAAAGTCTCTACTCTCCAGATGAATTTGTTTACCCTGGAAAAAACAATATCGAGTTAAGTAAAAATGACTTAAATTAGCAACATTTGACTTTATTTGAGTGGATTCAACTTGACAAGTGAAATGATCTGCCTGTAGAGTAAGTGTTTTTTCTTAATTCAAGGAACATTTGATTTTGTTTCTTATTTAAAGTGCAAAAAGTTGTTGTTTTTCTTATTTTAAGTGTTGCAAGATGGGGTTTTTTCATATTTTAAGTACAAAAGTCTTATTGCACTGGCAGATCAATTTACTTTTCAAGTGAAATGGACTCAAATCATGGTAAAACTTTCTTAATCCAAATCATTTTAGCTCGACTAGATTTTGTTTTTGCGGTGTGAGAAATAAATGTTGTTTTTCTTTGCCGGTAGATCTATGAAATCGGCCGTGAAATAGGTTTTTAAAAATGTTTTGATATAAAAGGCTTGAATTTAACGTGAAGAAACCTGTAGGAACTCTGATTTCTATCTTCACACTGCAAAAAAGGCCTATCAAAAAATAAGAAAAAAAATACCAATTTTGAGGTAAAAATTTCCTATTTTAAGTGAAATTATCTGCCAGTGCAGTAAGAAATTTTCACTTACCAAGTTTTCTTAAAACAAGATGAAATATGAATCTTGTTCTAAGCAGAAAACACGAGTTTCAAGTATTTATGGCAAGATTTTTCACCTTATTGGTTTGAGAAGGAAGTTAAAGAGGCTTAACCTGGCTTGATTTAATATAAAAAGTGCTTTGAATAAGTTGTAATATCGAGATAAGATAAATCAGGATGGAATATCTTGAAACAAGTTTTAAAAAATCTCATCTAATAAGTAAAAAATCTTAAAATTTATATTTTAAGATGAATCTGCTTAATTCAAGTCAGTTTAACTATGCTAGAATATCCTTTTTTGTTGTGCATGATCCAAACCAGACCAAGTTACAGGTCAGATCTGTGGAGAGCCTGTTTTTCTAGGTGTTTTTGAGCTCTAAACCCACCTGTAATTTAATAAATGTAAGGTAGAGCTGTTTAATGTCACACTGTGGAACATTCCAGGCAGAGCAATGACTTTTCCACAGAAATAAACAGGTTATGGACCCCCAGCCAAAAGGTTACACACTGCAGCTTTAACTTTAGTACTTTCTTACATCCTACCACTGCATTTCCTTGAGTAACCTCTTAAAGTCAGAGTTTTCAGAGCACTTTTCTGGCAGCAAACTTTACATCCTACTCCATACGTCATATTTGTTATTGAATTCAAACAGTGTAAAACTCTCCTCTGAACATACTGACTCCTTTGTAATGTATTAAACAGTCTTTTGTGCTCGTTCCCCAGCTCCCCTCCCCTCTGATCCTCCTGATCCTCCAGATCCTCCAGATACAGCTTCTCCTTCAGAGCCGGGACAGTTGTAGCCGTCTGTTTGTTGACATGAAGTCACATAGAGACTCTTCCTGTGAGCTCACGTCCTGCTGCTCCTCTGGGCTCCGCTCTAAACGGCACCGAAAAATACGAAATTACTCCAGTAAGAGACACCAAAAGCCATTAAAGAAGCCCTACTTTGCATTTATTCAGTTACAGGTGGTTTTAGGGCTCAAAAATACTTAAAAAACAGACATTCTGACTGATCTGACCTGTAACTTGGGCTGGTTTGGTTTCCATGATGTTAGAAAGGTTTAATATCATAACTGTGAAACATTCAAGACATAACAAATCATAAAAACATCTCAACATGTCCATGGAAAACAGCATTTGACGGACCCTGCGCCAGAAAAGTTCCACAAAGCAGCTTTTTATAGACAAAACGTGAAGTAATTAAGCAAATCTGGCACTTTCTAAGGACAGACCACAAACATAAGAGTCACTACCGTCAAATATTTTACTCAAGTAGGAGTAAAAACTTCTTTTTCTCCAAAACGTCTCCATAGAGTAAAAAGTTGTTCAAAAGACTGTGACTCAGTACTATCCACCTCTACATATGCTATATTATTAAAGTTATGGTGATAAGTACTCAAATTAACACTAATATTAAGAAGTCGAGTCATTTTAACCCAGTTTAACCTTGTTTTTTTCCTCTTCAGGATCATGTTCACCACCAGAAACCGGCCACAGCTGCCAAACCCCGAAGCACGTTTGGCAAGAACACAAAGAGGAAAATCTGTGAATGAAGCCAACTCAAGGTATGTTTAGAAAGCAGTGCTGAAGGTGTGTCAGTATCAAAACTACAAGCAAAACTGAGCAGGAGGGACGTAACAATAACCGAAATATGGGGATAGCGTCAAAGGTCTCACAATAATATCAATAATATCCATCGCAATATATCGAATCACAAGAGTCTTTGCTTAAATGAATCGTTCTGATGCAGGAATAGCTAAAAAAAACAGAGGGAACTACATAGACCATGATCCTTTGCTCCGTTTCAGTGCAGACGACATGAAGAAATAACTGTTCTATGCACTTTTACATCTTCATTCTTTGGGTTAAGTCTTGTGAAGGCATTTTTAGAGGAAAAAAGAGCAGATTCACCACAAAATATTGCAATAAATATGGTATAAATATGGAGATGTTTATGGTGAAAATATCGCACAAAGAGATTTGGATATCGTTACATCCCTAATAGGGTTGGGCGGTAAGACGGTCATTCGGTAACCTGCGGTGTCAGTTTCATTACCATCATTAAAAAAATCTGCATAAGGACCTAAAACCACAGCACCGACTTTCCCCTCCGCTCTCTCTCCTCTTCAAACGTCGTTCCGCTCGGAGATTTCCATCCACACGCAGCGAGGAAGACGAAAAACACCCGACTGACGCTTCGTGTGCGACGTTGAGCCATAAAGTTTGCGATGGAGACGTTTTATTGAACGCCGAGAGTCGAGAGGGGACGAGGCGCTGAAGAGGAGAAAGTTCCCGATCGAGGCCGAAGTCAGACTTTCACGGAGGAGACGGTAAAGCCCGATTTATGGTGCATCAAAGCGTGTTTGCGTCGACGTGCACCTCCGAAACTTTCTAACTACGCCTCAAAACGACGCAGACGATAAGGGCTGTGATTGGTCCTCTCCACCGCTCTACATTTCCTGTACACTGCTCATTATAGACTTTGAGTAATAATTTGTTTCATTATAAACACGGATAGCTGCTGCCTACGTTGGACTTCCTCACTCCTCCCCTACCCTGTTGCTAATCCTGTGGAATGTTTGCACTGTGTTTTGACGATGTTGCTGATGCTCGGAGGTGTTTTTTATTTGCGTACACATTCCAAACGATGTCCCGTTGGGGCCTGGTCTGGGGCGATCCTCTTTTTTTTTCCTCCTCCCCCTGTCCTCATGTGATGCTGTTTTTTGTTTATTCTCTGAAATTTCCCCATTGTGGGACGAATAAAGGCTTATCTTATCTTATCTTAATGCAGCTTTGCGCACATTTGTTTACGTTTTACAGAAGCTAAACTTCAAACCGCGCGGCTCATTTGCATACAGTATAAGCGCTGATGCGATCAAACGCACTGCAGAGTTTGGTTTGATCAGAACTTGTGCCTCATCTTCAAATATAAAGCTGCGACTTTCTGAACGGTTTAGGTGCAGCTACAAAATAATTCTTAATTAGTCACGGTAAAACTGTAAACCCCGGGAAAACGCTGAGACGGTTTAACGGTATCAAAATTTGCCCTACTCCCTAACGACAATAAATGTCGTACCAAATGACTGGACAAAGCATTTTATAACGTCAGTCTTGTTATTGTGTAGAGTATCGTAATATCGTGAGATTTCCCACGATATCGCAATAAATATCGGCCTGTGAGGTTCGTACCGTGACGATATCGCATCGAGAGACTTGGATATTGTTACACGCCTATAGAGCAGGTATTGATATGTAAAAAAGTCACATTCACAGGCCATAAATGAACCTTTCCTGAATCTTTAGGATGAACTTGAGCTGTTTCAGAACAAATATAAGAGCAAACAGACGAGTGCACGGCCGCGGACCACTGAGGGATTACACGGATATAAGAAAATACTATGATTTAATGTTGAAAATCCTGTTTCTCGGTTGCCATCGCTCTGTGGTCGAGTGTTGGCGCGTGATTCGGCCCATATCCTTCGCCCGGCCAACACGTAATACACTCTTCCCCGGTACTTTAGGAACTCAGAGCAGTAAATCCTGACGCCTTAAGCCAGGACCGTCAAAAGTGAAATGTCTTCTGGACGGAGCCGAAACATCGTGATGACAAAAACAGTGTTCGGATGAAGATGAGTCCTGCTGAACCTTCTCCACACGTCCATCCATTTTAGTGTCTGTTTGCAAAATTATGTGGTGCATTTGACCCTTTTGCTTAAATAAAAGTATAAAAGTATAAGTCTGTAGCTGATTTTTACTCTATTAAAAACCAGAAAAAACACAGATTGGTTAATTTTAAAGGTCCGATATTACACAAAATTGAGTTTTAAGTCATGTTTTAATGTTGTGTCCTCCTCAAAAACAGACCTGGGGTTGTGTTTTGTTTCATTCACATGTTTGAGTCATCCTGAATTAATCATTATTATTAGTCTGTTTATATCTCCAAAGCTCAAAATGCTCAGTTCCACCTTGTGATGTCACGATGCAGAACATTTTTAAATAATTTTGTCATTTTGAGGGAGTGCGGCACATCAAAAACAAAACACACAAAATATAAGACAAACACATATACGAAAAAAACAACAAAAGAACAATAAATAAATCAAAAGAAGGGGTGGGGTTGCAGTGTTTGCGTGTGTGTATTTACATTTTAGGGCTGTCAAATCCAATTTTCATTTCATTTACATATTTTCTGTTCCCTCTGTTCTTTTTTAATGTGTGTTTTTTTGGCAACCCCCAAAACGCTGCAAAAACTAAATCTAGTCGAGCTAAAATGACTTGGATTAAGAAAGTTTTACCATGATTTGAGTCAATTTCACTTGGCAAGTAAAATGATCTGCCAGTGGAATAAGACTTTTGTACTTAAAATATGAAAAAAAAAACATCTTGCAACACTTAAAATAAGAAAAACAACAACTTTTTGCACTTTAAATAAGAAACAAAATCAAATGTTGCTTGAATTAAGAAAAAACACTTACTCTACAGGCCGATCATTTCACTTGTCAAGTTGAATCCACTCAAATAAAGTCAAATGTTGTTAATTTAAGTCATTTTTACTTAACTCGATATTGTTTTTTCCAGGGTAAACAAATTCATCTGGAGAGTAGAGACTTTTCCCCATAACTCCAGCATGAAATGTGTCGCTCCGTAACATAAAACCAACGATAAAAAGCTGAATAACGGCATTAAACTTTGCGTTCAGCTGAGATTGTCTTTAATTTGACACTTTTTTTGAGCTTCAGTGACGCGTTCGGAGGATTTTAACCCGCGGCTGCGTTTCGTTCTCAATTATCGTTTCCGCCGCTCTTTATTTAAGTGACGTTATGAAGCCAAAAAATGGTGTTTGACAAATTAAACTTTTGAGGAGAAATGCGATACGGAGATGTAACGTACGGCACAAATTTAAAGACCCAGATATAAAAATTCAAGCCTTTTTCAAGTCTTTTTAAGGTATTATTTCCAAATTCATAAATTCAAGGCTTTTAACACACTGTAGGGGTTTAATGCCACACTGTGAAACATTCCAGACAAAGCAATAACATCTCAACATCTCCACTGAGAAACACAATGCACCTTTAAGTAAAATATGAAGAAAATATCAGCATCTGTACATTTTACTGTGTATATTTTTTACTTTTCTTCACTTCATGTAGGAGCAGGTCTCTGTACTTTCTACTCCACTACATTTTTTAACTGGACTGGAAAGTAAAAAAAGTACTTTGGATCTGATTTGATTTGTTTTGGCACATTCAAAGGTTTTGGGTTCAAGTCTCGGCTTTCAGCAAACAAAACAATTAAGAAGTCGTTTCTGCAGTTTGCATCAATATCACGACATTTAACACTTCTCTCAATCTGAAAAAGATTTTTGGATTTAAAATAAGAAAAACATCAACTTTTTGCACTTAAAATAAGAAATAAAATCAAATGTTGCTTGAATTAAGTAAAAACACTTGTTTCACGGGCAGATCATTTCACTTGTCAAGTTAAATCTCCTCAAATAAAGTAAAATGTTCTTAATTTAAGTCATTTTATCTTCCCTACATATTGTTTTTTTCCAGTGCACACATACATTTTGACATGTTCCATAATCCAAATGATTCTAGTGAAGGTGTGCGGAGTTTAAAAACACAATGGCGCACTTCCTGTATTACCACATGACATCACAAGGTGGAACAGAGAAGAACTCAGCCTAAATCTGCAGGGTTTGAGTGTTAAACATGTGTGAAGGAAACAAAACACAGCTCCAGGTCTGTTTGTGATGAGGAAACATTATAACAGATGAGAAAACAGTGTCATATTGGACCTTTAAACAGTTTGCAGTGGTCCAGAGTTTTTCCTCACTCACCTTCTGCATTCTGAGCGTCCCGATTATTCACCACGATGAGTTTCTAAACACCTTTCAGAAACCAGAGCCAGAGTTTTGCCATTACAGTGCCAGATTTTCAGAGTTCAAAACTGGGACACACCCGGGTTGAGATGTTTGGTATAAATAAACTTGTGAAAAGAACGAGTAACGTTGTGTATTCTCGTGTTACTCATAACCTGAGGGGCTTCTGTCGCTGCATTTTTGGGCTTTATAGTCATTAGCAACCACAGTTTTCTGTATTTTAGCAAAACAAATGGCTATTTTTCTGTTGCCAGGGATGAGATTAGTCAAATAGTAAAATGATAGTCCTGTTTTAGTCCTGGTTTAGTCCTGGTTTAGTCCTGGTTTGCATCAAATTGGTCAAAAATCGGGTTTCTTGTGTAAAACTGGGACAAGTTTTGTATGAATCTGCTGGGACAGGAGACACAGGACTCAAAACTGGGTCTGTCCCGGGTCAATAGGGACGTCTGGTCACCCAACCCTAACCCTACACTGCAAAAAAGGCCTATCAAAAATAAGAAAAAAATACCAATTTTGTGGTAAAAATGCCAGATTTTAAGTGAAATTCTCTGCCAGTGCAGTAAGAAATTTCTACTTACCAAGTTTTCTACTTCTACTTCAAGTTTTCAAGTCTTCTATTTACAAGACCAAATATGAATCTTGTTCTAAGCAGAAAACACGAGTTTCAAGTATTTATGGCAAGATTTTTCACCTTATTGGTTTGAGAAGGAAGTTAAAGAGGCTTAACCTGGACTGAGTTAATATAAAAAGTGCTTAGAATAAGTTGTAATATCTACATAAGATAAATCAGGATGGAATATCTTGAAACAAATTTTAAAAAATCTTGTCTCATTAAGTAAAAAAATCTTAAAATTGGTCTTTTAAGATGAATCTGCTTAATTCAAGTCAGTTTAACTATGCTAGAAAATCCTTTTTTGTCGTGTAACACTCACTTCCTGAATCTAGGACAGTAAAACTCTGATAATTTGACACAGAGCTGCTTATTAGGGATGTAACAACACATGCTTCCCGAATTTTGAACTTCCGGTCATCGCGCACTGCAAACTGGGAAGGGCCCTCGGAAAAGTGAGCATCAAACCGCCATGTTTGATTTCCCAGTGGAAGCGTTTACTGTAAAAGTGTCGCTGTTTTCAAGTCTTTTGAACCATATCACTGTTGTTGTCTGGTTTCGATATTTTAATATAGAGATCAAATAAGTTACTGTTATTCTTTGATAAGTATAAGACCTCAACTTTTCTTCTTTGTGGAAAAACGAGCCGTCAGAACCTGAGTCGGAGCAACTGTCACTGAGTCTGAAGGTGAAGAACCAACATTCGTGAGCGTCGCTGAAGTTTGGACCTGGAAAATGCTTTGAAAAGTTACCTCAGAAAAAGAAACTTGAAAATTACTGGCGGAAAAGCCGAACTTGTTGCTCGGGTATTTGCTGCCTTGGAGATCGGCATCAAAATAGAACCAAATGTGCAGGAAGAGTCGAAAATTCGTAACCAAGGTTGAGTGAGGGATCGGGATTGTGATTTGTTATACATACAAAAAGTTCGCTGCAGACTCGGGATGATTTCTTTTACCTTTTTCGTCCTTCCTGTGTATCAATACTGCCCGTCGCTTTCGCTTTTCACTGTTTTTCAATTCCGTTGGGAAGGAAAACCGTCTGAACGGAGGTTTGCAGTCACACAGATCTGATTTCCTTTTGCAGTTATGGAGTTCGCAAACTTCCGAAGCCCATTTCTCGTGCCGTTTTCCGCTTTTGGGACGTCCGACAACCGCACAATTACGATGTCCGAATCCCATAACTAAAATGTGACAATATCAGAACTAGAAACAACAGCGGTATGGTTCAAAAGACTTAAAAAGATCGGGAAATCCACTGGGAAATCAAACATGGCGGTTTGATGCTCACTTTTTCGGAGGGCCCTTCCCGGCGTACATTGCGCGATGACCGGAAGTTCCATCCATCCATCCATCTTCTTCCGCTTATCCGGGGCCGGGTCGCGGGGGCAGCAGTCTAAGCAGGGGCTCCCAAGCTTCCTTTTCCCCAGCCACTTCCTCCAGCTCTTCCGGACGGACCCCGAGGCGTTCCCAGGCCAGCCGAGAGACATAGTCCCTCCAGCGTGTCCTGGGTCTTCCCCGGGGCCTCCTACCGGTGGGACATGCCCGGAACACCTCTCGAGGGAGGCATCCGGACCAGATGCCCGAGCCACCTCAGCTGGCTCCTCTCGACGTGGAGGAGCAGCGACTCTACTCCGAGCTCCTCCCGTGTGACCGAGCTCCTCACCTTATCTCTAAGGGAGCGCCCGGCCACTCTGCGAAGGAAACTCATTTCGGCCGCTTGTATCCGCGATCTCGTTCTTTCGGTCATTACCCAGAGCTCATGACCATAGGTGAGGGTAGGAACGTAAATTGACCGGTAAATCGAGAGCTTCGCCTTTCGGCTCAGCTCCCTCTTCACCACAACGGTCCGATACAGCGACTGCATCACTGCCGACTCTGCACCGATCCGCCTGTCAATCTCACGCTCCATCCTCCCCTCACTCGTGAACAAGACCCCAAGATACTTGAACTCCTCCACTTGAGGCAGAGACTCCCCACCCACCCGGAGAGGGCAATCCACCTTTTTCCGGTCGAGAACCATGGCCTCGGATTTGGAACAGCTGATTCTCATCCCAGCCGCTTCACACTCGGCTGCAAACCGCCCCAGTGCTGCAGGTCCTGGCTCGATGGAGCCAACAGGACAACATCATCCGCGAAAAGCAGAGATGAGATCCTGTGGTCCCCGAACTGGACCCCCTCCGGCCCCTGGCTGCGCCTAGAAATTCTGTCCATAAATACAATGAACAGAACCGGTGACAAAGGGCAGAGCTGGTCCAGAAGTTCGAAATTCGAAATATCGTATCGCCAAAGGTCTCACAATATCGTGGAGCATCACAATATGTCCAATCACAAGTTTCTTTGCTTAACCCTCGAAGACCTACGACATCGTATACGATACCGAGGAATATATTTTCTATAACCGCGCAGAACTTTCTAACCGTAAAAGATAGAAACTTACTTTTTTCCCCTCTGAAAGTGCAGACATAGAGGTTTCCATACATTTCTGCCTCATTATCTTACGTCACACTCACGCTGTGTGATGACGTGCGAAAAACGAGTGTCCAATAGGAACTTTGTTTTCAGCCAAACTCATGTGCTCCGTCCATTTTGATCGAGCCAAACTTTGCCAAAGAGTGAAGTGAGTCAAGATGGTCGACTCTTCTGACTGTGTGTGTTTATAACAAGTGAAAAAGTCACTCTAAGTGGAGTTAATTCTCACATACTCTGCAAATTACGCATCTTGGTGTGTGTAATTGCGCATCCCTTTTTATTTTTATTTGAAATGTTTATTTCACTCAAAATGAACAAATACAAATGTGATAAACACCAGGGAAATGCAGAAGTGCTGTGGCTCTGGCCCTGGACCTGACAGGAGCTGTTTCCATGACTGGACCAGAAAAGTAATGGAGCGATTACATTTTTTAAATTTTTTTGTTTGTTTTTAGGGCAATAAGGAGATTTTTAATTTACTTACAGACTTGATATTTTGCATTTTTGTAGCTAAGGCCCTAAATTAAGCATTTTTTATGTCCAAAAAGTTGTTTGCTGTGTGTTTTGTATAAAAGAGTGGGAATTTTATTTTCTGTTGTTTTTTTTTCATCTCTATTTCTGGTCCTGAAGCTTTTATCACAGCCTCATGACACTGACTGCAGCAGCAGATTGTGAAATAACAGGTTGTACTGAACAAAAGGAGGTAGAACACTTCATTATGGGGTAAAAGGGGCAGTTTTAAAAGCTAAATTAAGAAAAAAATCCAGGCGAGGAGAAATGTACTAAAATTGCCCTTAGGTCTTCAGGGGCTAAATGAATCGTTCTGATGCAGAAATAGCTAAAAAAAAAAAAAACAGAGGGAACTACATAGACCATGATCCTTTGCTCCATTTCAGTGCAGATGACATGAAGAAATAACTGTTCTAAGCACTTTGGAATTTTCATTCTTTGGATTAAGTCTTCTGAAGGCATTTTTAGAGGAAAAAGTTGCAGATTCACCACAAAATATCACAATAAATATCGAGCAGAGACTTGGACATCGTTTTGCTCCTGCTGCTTGTACGATTTATCCGCACTGGAGCGAGACTAAATTCGCCGCAGGAAATTTTCCACGAGTGATTTAGTTTCGGGGCCTCGTCGTCGTCTTGGGTGTTCGTATCCGGGGCATTCGTTTCTTATTATGTCGTGGCGACGGAGGCCGGGCCCCGGTTCCCACATGAAGTTTTCTCACAAATAGGTTCAAAACTGTGGCTCGGCTTCGCACCGAACTCCCAAATCAAACAGAGAGAATCCAGCCACAGAGCGAGTGACGTGGAGACGAGAGGAACGTGACCCCAGGAACAAGTGAACGGGCAGAAAGAGGGAGGGAGGAGGAGGGAAAGGAGAGGTAAAAGAAAGAGAGAAGAGAGGAGGAGGGAGAGGGTAATAGGAAAAGAGACACAGAGAGAGTGAAGATGGGAGGGAAAGAGGAGGGAGAGATCGAAAGGTAAGGTTAAAGAAAGGGAAAGAGAGAGGAACGTGACCCCAGGAACAAGTGAACGGGCAGAAAGAGGGAGGGAGGAGGAGGGAGGGAGGAGGGTAGGGGTAATAAGAAAAAAGAGAGAAAGAGAGGAGAGGAGGTGAGAGAAGATGGGAGGGAAAGAGGAGGGAGAGATTGAAAGGTAAGGTAAAAGAAAGGGAAAGAGAGAGGAACGTGACCCCAGGAACAAGTGAACGGGCAAAGAGAGGGAGGGAGGCAGGAGGGTAGGGGTAATAAGAAAAGAGAGAGGAACAGACAGAGAAAATGGGAGGGAGAGATAGAAAGGAGAGAGAGAGGGGAGAGAAGAGAGGAGGAAGGAGATGGAGAGGGTAACAGGAAAAGAGACAAAGAGAGAGAGAGAGAGAGAAGATGGGAGGGAAAGGGGGTAGAAAGAAGAAAGAAGAGGTATTCAAAAGGAAGATGGTGGGGAAAAAAGAGAGGGAGGGTGCGAAGAGGGAGGGATAGAAGGGGAGGGATAGAAAGAGAGGTATAAGAAAGGGGGAGGGAGGCAGAGAGGGGAGAGAGATCGAAAGGAGAGGTAAAAGAAAAGGAGAGAGAGGAGGAGGGAGGGAAAGGGGTGTAAAAAGTAAAAAGAAGAAGTATAAGAAAGGGAGAGAGAGGAGGGGGTGGAGAGGGTAATAGGAAAAGAGAGAGAGAGAGGATGGGGGGGGAGAGGAGGGAGAGATAGAAAGGTAAGGTAAAAGAAAGGAAAGAGAGGAACATGACCCCAGGAACAAGTGAATGTGCAGAAAGAGGGAGGGAGGGAGGGGGGTAGGGGTAATAAGAAAGAAGAGAGAAAGAGAGGAGAGGAGGTGAGAGAAAATGGGAGGGAAAGAGGAGATAGAAAGGAAGAGATATAAAAGAGAGATAAAAGAAATGAAGAGAGAGGAGAGGTATAAGAAAGGGAGAGAAGAAGAGGAAGGAGAGATAGAAAGGTAAGGTAAAAGAAAGGGAAAGAAGAAAGGAGAAGATGGGAGAGAAAGAGGTAGAAAGGAGAGGTATAAGAAATGGAGAGATTTGGGGGTAATAAGAAAAAAGAAAGAGAGAAAATGGAAGTGAAAGAGTGGGGAGAGAGAGGAGGAGGGAGGGAAAGGGGTGTGGAAAGAAGAAAGAGGTATAAGAAAGGGAGAGAGAGGAGAGGTGAGAGGAGAATGAAGGGGAGGGAGAGAGACAGAAAGGAGAGGTAAAAGAAAGAGAGAGAGAAAGAGGAGGAGGTGAATGGAGAGGGTAATAGGAAAAGAGAGAAGAAGGGAGGGAAAGGGGGTAGAAAAGGAGAGGTATAAGAAAGGGAGAGAGAGAGGGCAGAGAGGAGAGGTGAAAGAAGGGGAGATAGAGAGAGGAGAGAAATAGAAAGGAGAAGTTTAAGAAAGGGGGATGGAGAGAGAGGAGGGGGGAGAGAAAGAAGATGGGAGGGAAAGAGGGGGAGAGAGAAAAGAGAGGTATAAGGAGAGGAGAGAGGCTGGGGATTGGAGGGGGATAGGAAAAGAGAGAAAGAAAGAGAAGATAGGAGGGAAAGAGTGGGGAGAGATTGAAAAGAAATGTAAGAAAGGGAGAGAGATGGGAGAGAAAGAGGAGGAGCGGGAGAGAGAGAAGATGGGAGGGAAAGAGGAGGATAAGTAGAAAGGAGAGGTATAAGAAATAGAGAGAGTTGGGGATGGAGGGGTGGGGGTAATGAGAAAAAGAGAGAGAAAATGGGAGAGAAAGAGGGAGGAGAGAGAAAGAGGGGACAGAGATAAAAAGGAAAGATAAAAGAAAGCGAGAGAGCAGGCGAGGAGGGAGGGATGAGAGAGAAAGGGGGAGAGATAAAAAGGAGAGGTATGACAGAGGGAGAGGGTAATAAGAAAAGAGAGATGAGAGTGAGAGAAGATGGGAGGGAAAGAGAGGGGTAGAAAGGAGAGGTATAAGAAAGGGAGAGAGAGGAGAAAGAGAAGGAGGATATAATAGGAAAAGTGAAAGGGAGAGAGAGAAAACATGGAAGGAAAAGAGGAGTGAGTTAGAAAGGAGAGGTATAAGAAAGAAAGAAAGAAAGAGAGAGAAAGAAAGAAAGAAAGAAAGAAAGAAAGAAAGAAAGAAAAGAAGGGTGAATACAGAAGACAGAGAACACAGAGAGATAAAGGGATAAAAAGAGAGAAAGAGAGGAAGACATGTCAGAAAGAGAGAGAAAGAGAATAGAGGGAGGAGGGTCAGAAAGTTAAAGGAAGGAAGAGCGAGAGGACGGAAAGAGAGATAGAGAAGTGGAGAGGGAGAGAGAAAGGAGGGGATGTGGGGAGGGAAAGAGAGGGACCGAGAGGGGGAGAGAGGAAGGAAAGGGAGGGAGGAAGCGAGGGAGAGAGTGGACAGAAAGAGAGAGATAGGGAGAGGGGAAGAGAGGAAAGAAAGGAATGGGAAAGAAAAGAGAGGACAGAAAGAGGGAGACAGAGAAGAGGAGAGAGGAAGGAAAGGGAGGGATGAAGCGAGGGAGAGAGAGGACAGAAAGAGAGAGATAGTGAGGGAAAAGGGGAGAGAAGAAAGAAAGGGATGGGGAGGGAGAGAGGACTGAAAGAGAGAGACAGAGAGGGGGAGAGGAAGGAAAGGGAAGGAGGGAAAGAGAGAGGACAGAAAGAGCGAGAGAGAAAGGAAGGAAAGGAATGTGGGGAGGGAGAGAGATGACAGAAAGAGAGAGATAGGGAGCGAGACAGAAGAAAGAAAGGGATGTGGGGAGTGAAAAAGAGGACAGAAAGAGAGAGAGGGAGAGAGAAAAGAGAGAGGGATGGGGGAAGGAAAAAGTGGACAGAAATAAATGTGGGGAGGAAAAGAGAGGACAGAACGAAAGAGATAGAGAAGGACAGAGGGAGAGAAGAAAGAAAGGCAGAAAGAGGGGACTGAAAGAGAGCGATAGAGAAGGGCAGAGGGAGAGAGAGAAAAAAGGCATGGGGAGGAAGAGAGAGGACAGAAAGAGAGAGATAGGGAGGGAGAGAAGGAAGGAAGGAAAAGAAAGGAAAGAAAGAGATGGGGAGGGAAAGAGAGGACAGAAAGAGAGATAAGGAGAGAAGAAAGAAAGGGATGAGGGAGAGAGGAAGGAAAGGGAGGAGGAGGGAGAGAGAGGACAGAAAGAGAGAAATAGGGAGGAAGAGAAGAAGAAAGAATGGGAGGAAGCGAGGGAGAGAGTGGACAGAAAGAGAGAAATAGAGAGCGAGAGAAGGAAGGAAGGAAAAGAAAGGGAAAGAAAGAAAGAGATGGGGAGGGAGAGAGAGAGCAAGAGAGGGAGGGAGAGAGGAGAAAGAAAGGGAGGGAGGAAGCGAGGGAGAGAGAGGACAGAAAGAGAGCGATAGAGAGGGAGAGAGGAGAAAGAAAGGGAGGGAGGAAGCGAGGGAGGGAGAGGACAGAAAGAGAGCGATAGAGAGGGAGAGAGGAGAAAGAAAGGGAGGGAGGAAGCGAGGGAGGGAGAGGACAGAAAGAGAGCGATAGAGAGGGAGAGAGGAGAAAGAAAGGGAGGGAGGAAGCGAGGGAGAGAGAGGACAGAAAGAGAGCGATAGAGAGGGAGAGAGAAGAAAGTAAGGGAGGGAGGAAGCGAGGGAGAGAGAGGACAGAAAGAGAGCGATAGAGAGGGGGAGAGGAGAAAGAAAGGGAGGGAGGAAGTGAGGGAGAGAGAGGACAGAAAGAGAGCGATAGAGAGGGAGAGAGGAGAAAGAAAGGGAGGGAGGAAATGAGGGAAATAGAGGACAGAAAGAGAGCGATAGGGAGGGAGAGAGGAGAAAGAAAGGGAGGGAGGAAGCGAGGGAGGGAGAGGACAGAAAGAGAGCGATAGAGAGGGAGAGAGGAGAAAGAAAGGGAGGGAGGAAGCGAGGGAGGGAGAGGACAGAAAGAGAGCGATAGAGAGGGAGAGAGGAGAAAGAAAGGGAGGGAGGAAGCGAGGGAGGGAGAGGACAGAAAGAGAGCGATAGGGAGGGAGAGAAGAAAAAGAGGAATGGGGGAGGGAAAGAGAGGACAGCAAGAGAGAGCGATAGAGAAGAGAGGCAGAGGGAGGGAGGAAGGGAAAGGGAGGAGGAGCGAAGGAGGGAGGAAGCGAGGGAGAGAAGTGACCTCATCTCCTCAGCCCACGGACGCGTCGCCACGGAGACCGAACCAAACAAACCCAAACCCAAGTGACCTGAGCCGAGGGCGAGAGCGGGACTTTCTCTCACGACAAAACATCGCCCGCTTCAGCTGTTTATCCTTTCTTTTTTACTTTTCTTTTTTTATTCAAATGTGACACGAGTGAATCTCTCCTCCCTCTGCAAATGTCTCTGATCTGGACAGGATTTTAACACTTTTTATCGGGTTATTCGTCTTGTTTTCAGATTTATTATCGACTTACTCGGTCTGAATTGGTTGTACACTGGAAAAAAACAATCTCTAAGAAAGTGAAAATGACTTAAATTAAGAACATTTGACTTTATTTGAGTCGATTAAACTTGACAAGCAAAATTATCTGCCAGTGGAATCAGTGTTTTTTTCTTAATTCAAGCAACATTATATTTTGTTTCTTATTTTAAGTGAAGAAAGTTGTTTTTTTCTCATTTTAAGTGAAGAAAGTTGTTGTTTTTATTTTAAGTGCAAAAAGTTGTTTTTTTTCTTATTTTAGGTAAAGAAAGTTGTTTTTTTTCTTATTTTAAGTGCAAAAAGTTGTTGTTTTTCTCATTTTAAGTGAAAAAAGTAGTTGTTTTTTTCTCATTTTATGTGAAGAAAGTTGTTTTTCTTATTCTAAGTAAAGAAAGTTGTTGTTTTTTTTCTCATTTTATGTGAAGAAAGTTGTTTTTATTTTAAGTGCATAAAGTTGTTGTTTTTCTAATTTTAGGTAAAGAAAGTTGGTTTTTTTTCTTATTTTAAGTGCAAAAAGTTGTTTTTTTTTATTTTAAGTGAAGAAAGTTGTTTTTCTTATTTTAAGTGCAGCAAGATGTATTTTAACATTTTAAGTACAAAAAGTCTTCCACTGGTGGATAATTATACTTGTCAAGTGAAATTTACTCAAATCATGATTAAAATTTCTTAATTGGCTAGATTTTGTTTTTTGCCGTGTAAAATCTTAAAAATGGTCACATATGTTTCTTTCATGACTCAACTCGTCAGGAAATCTTAAATTTATGTTGTAATGTGACCTTGGGTGTCCAGAAAGGCACGAAATAAATAAAACGTATTATTATCATTATCATTATTATCATTATCATTATTATTATTATTATTATTATTATTATTATTATTATTATTATTATTATTATTATTATTATTATTATTATAAATGTTTAAAAGACTACATCAAGGCTACAATCCATTTACCAGAGTTTTCCCTGCAACATTTCACTTGTTTTTAGATTCAGTGATACAGTTTTGCTTTAAACAAGACTGACTACGAACTACTGTCATGTTCAAACTGATTTCAAGTATGTTTATCTAGAATTTCGCAGAATTTAAAGCATTTATCTAGAATTTTGCATCTGAGAACTTATTATCAGGCCATGAACACTAATCCTAAACTGGTTTTAAGTATGTTTATGTCAAATTTAGCTTCCACAAACTTATTTCCAGCCCATGAACAACCATTATACCACTTTAAAAATAGAAAAGTACAGTTCAGCTTAACTGACTCAACTCTATACACAAATCAAGATTAAAAAAAGAGGTTTTCTAGCATTATTTCTTCCACCACTGCAAATTTCTCTGATCTGGCCAAGATTTTAAAAAATATATCAGGTTATTTATCTTGTTTTCAGATTTATTATCGACTTACTCGTTCTGAAGCTGCTTTATTCTAGTTTAGAGGTCGTTTATTTGAGGAGAACTTGTCCAGTGAAATCTCGCTGCATGGACACATCATTTCACTAGTTTTAAGTCACTTTCTGATAGATTTAAGTGTTTGTATCTTACATTTTGCCCAACTTTTTACGCAGTGCAGCTACACACAAAATCTAGCCAAGTTAAGATGACTTGATTTAAGAAAATGTTATAGTGATTTGAGTAAATTTCACTTGACAAGTAAAATTATCTGCCAGTGGAATAAGACTTTTTGTGCTTAAAATATAAAATAACGAAAACTCTGTACATCGGTTACTTGAAACGGGCTCGGTGGAGGAAAGGGAGCAGCTCCAAAACAAAAACTAAAATCCCACACACTGTCTCACTTGTAAAATGGGACATTTATTAGGACCTGCAATGTTTCGACACTAGATCTTCATCAGGCAAATGAAAACACATGTTGCTACACTTAAAATAAGAAAAACAACTTACTGTACTTAAACACTTACTCCACTGGCAGATCATTTCACTTGTCAAGTTGAATCTACACAAATAAAGTAAAATGTTCTTAATTTAAGTCATTTTAACTCACCTAGAGAGTGTTTTTTCCCGTGTGTCTGCAGATTTCCAGCTTGTGTGTGTGTGGAGCACCAAAGGACCTGCTGCGTTCAGCCATAATCACTGCATCACTCACACCTACAGCTGTGTCCTGTACCGCAACTGTCAACAGTTTAGCACAAACTACGCCAGAGATGTTGAGGTAAATGGCTGCTTCAACTGTTTTTTTGCTACTTTTTTAAAAATATGTTTAGTCTTCGTACATGATGTTCAGCCTGATGTCTATAAAATAAAACATATTCAGTTTGTAGAAGGATCAGGTCAAACACACAGTCACTGAGCCGGCATAGGCAGAAGTGGCACTGCAAAAATCCCCTCCTTAAAACTAGACAAATCCACTTGTTTTAAGTCAAATGCTCTAGAAACAAGTGAAATGATCGGCCAGTGCAGGAAGTGAAATTTACTTATCAAATCTTAAAATAAGAAAATATATCCAGGCCTTTATAAATCTCAAAATAAGATAAAATCACTTATTCTAAGATCTAAGTGATCTAAAATAAAGCATAAAACACACTGAGAATAAATGAAGCTGAAAAATCTTCAAACTAGAATATAAAGCTGTTATTGACTGTTTTATTCTTGATTTTAGTTCATGAATCTTAATGAAATTCTTTATTTCTTGATTTCACGACTAATTGCCACTTGGTAAATTACTGACAAATTGTAGAACTCTTATAAAACTTTTAAATCTTTTATTTTTTCCATGTTACAAACAGAAGGTTCAGAGATGATCCTGAACTGTTTCAGTCCAAAATCGACTGATTTACATCCATAAAAAACATCTTAAACTCCATCTGAACACTTGTTTTGTGCATTCGAATCAGTTTATAGATATAAAAACTAGATAAGAAAAAAAAAATCTTGAAATAAACTTCATAATCTTACATATTTAGCAGTCATTTATTCATTTAGTGAATATCCCTTAAAACAAGATAAATAAGATTTTTTTGTCTAGATTTAAGGGAATAAATCTTGGTTAGTTTTATGTGTAAAGTTTATTGTGCCGACTCTTATCTCCGACTACAGCACGTTAAAGGTCAGCTACAAAATTAATACAAAATTAATACAACATTTTACTACATATTTTCCCATGAATATTCTATTAAAAGTTATTTTGAATTGAAAAAGAGAAGTTGCTTATTTTAGCTCATTGCAGCGACTGTTCCTTAATTCAACCCGTTTGCTTGATAAACACTGTTCCCTCAGAGTCGTTCTAACATACTGCTTATTTAGACGTTTATTATCATTTTTATATGTTTTTACTCTTTGTTATTATGTTATATTGTGATGTGTGTCCAAGTCATTTCCCTTGTTGATCAATAAAGTCTGAGCAGGAGCCAAAACTTCAAAAATATTACTCAACTATGCTGCTAGAAAGCAAATTACAACTTAGTGGAGTAAACTGAGTAGTACCCAGCCCTGCGTGTCACCCAAAGCTCGATTTGACCTCATGATTCTCGACCTTTTTGTCCCGTTTGTCTGTTTAATTTACATTTCCACCACCAATGCAAAACTAAATAAAAGCTCCGATATCTAATAATTTGAGTTCTTCAGTCTGGAGCTGGGTCCAGGTTTAACCCAACAGCACTGAGGGATAGGTCAAATGCAGAGAGAATGTCCTTTTATGTAGAACAAAGAGTAAAGCTTAAAGATGCACTGTGTAACTTGTCCAAAATTGAAGATATAAACACTTAAATCTACCAGAAAATAACTTAAAAGTAGTAAAATTGTCTGTCCGTGCAGCAGTAAACTACTTATAAACCCTAATAAATGACCTCTAAATTAGAATAAAACAGTCTCAGAACTAGTAAGTCGATAATAAACCTGAAAACAAGATGAATAACCTGATATAAGTTTCAAAATCTTGGTCAGATCAGAGAAATTTGCAGCGTTAGTCTCCATGGAGTTATTGTATCTCCAGAATGTTCCACAGTTTGGCGTTAAACTGATCTGTTTTGCAATGATTCGTTGTAGATATTGTTCAAAAATGTGAAAAAAGTGAAAATTGTCACTGGAAAAACACAATATCTCTCTTAAATTAAGAACATTTTACTTTATTTCAGCAGATTCAACTTGACAAGTAAAATTACCCCAGTGGAATATGTGTTTTTTCTTAATTCAAGCAACATTCGATTTTGTTTCTTATTTTAATCGTAAAAAGTTGTTGTTTTTCTTATTTTACATATAGCAAAAGATGCATTTTTATATTGTAAGTACAAAAAGTCTAGTTCCACTGGCAGATCATTTTACATCAAGTGAAATTTACTCAAATCCTGATAAAACTTTCTTAATTCAAGTCATTTTAACTTGACTAGATTTCGTTTTTTGTTTAACGTGAGCCTGCTCGCCTCTCCGCAGATCTGAGCTGCAGCGTGACCTGGTGAGTGAGTTCAACACAAACTTTATCATTATTATTTTGGATACTTTGACAAGCCTGTCCTTAAAAAAACAACAGAACAGTACAGTGTGCATGGGCGTGAATCTAACCCGAACACTGCCAAAAAGCTTAAGATATAAACACTTAAATCTATCAGAAAACGACTTAAAAACAGTGAAATTATCTTGCTGCATGAACAGATCATTTTACTTGACAAGTTGTCTGAAAATAAACTCCCTCTAGACTAGATTTAAGCAGTTTTTGAACAAGTAAATCCATAAAAAAAACCTTGAAAACACATTAAATAACCTGATCTAAGTGTTAAAATCTTGGCCGGATCAGAGAAATTTGCAGCGCACCCTCTGGTCCACAGGCGACTGCTCAGCCCACTGCACCACAGCGGGCCTGGAGTCTGCCCCGGCCCCGGCTCCTGCCCCAGCTCCTGCCCCGGCCCCTCCCTGATGTTACACAGTGTCTCTGGGTGACGGCGTAAACACACAATAACAGAGCGGAGCTTTAAAGAGCTTTTCAATGGGACAGAGGCTGGAGCTCGACACAGACTCGCATTCAGGTAGGACACGCGGGGATGGGACCGGGTTTGGGTTTTTAACTCATTCTGAACTCGTTTTACCTCCATTTTTAGAACAATTCAACTACAAAAACACATATCTCTATTTTGAAAGTGTATTTTTAGCTTTGTTCTGCAGATATTATCAGCACATTCACACTCAAAATGCGATTCACGTGAGATTTTTGGAGTTGTAACATTATTTAAGTGAAATATAAAATGCAAAATACTTTAATTTCTTTCTGTGCATGCTCCCTCTGATCACTCGCATCAGATTTAGCAGTTTTTATTTCATTTCAGTAATCTTAAAGGTCCAGAAATCAGATTATAATCAGATTTTGGGGCGCATGTGACCAAAATGTATAGTGGATTTTATCAAAGGGATGAGATAATATTTAGATTGCAGTAAAAAAAACATTATTATGCAAAGAGTAAACTGCAAACTCATCTTTTTTTAACTCTTTCGCAATGTTTACCACATTGTTGTGCATAATTAACAGAACAAATGCAGATGTTGCAGTGCAGAATTGTTGCAGGAGGAACATTTAATACTTGAAAAAAAGTACAATGAGAAAAAAACACTTCAAAATCTGTAAAAAGAGAAGTTATGTCAATTCTTTTGTAATTTATTTATTAATTTTTTAGATTTCTTTATTGCAGTTGCTTGGCTTAGAGTAAAAAAAAACAATACAAAATTTAGGATATGCAGATGTTCTTGATGCCAGTATCGGTATCGGTGAGTCTCCATTTTAAACTCTGGTGTAAAAACTTGCTCATGGACCAACGTCTGAGCAAACATTTCCGGACTGAAAATGTAAAATTCTTAAATTGCGCCGTTTACATGAGAGCTTCAATTCTGGGTAAAAATAATTTAACTCTGAATAAAAATGTCCTCGAGTGACTTCAGTGAAAACGTGGACCAGTTGTGTCGATTTATTGAAGGTTTTTCTGTTAAATTTAGTGACAAGCGCCTTTGTGTTGCAGTTTTTTTGTGTGAAAAGCGCTCTACAAATAAAGTTAGTTTGAAGTAATCTGTTAAATGCACTTTTGTCTTAGATAGATAAATAGACAGACATATAAACAAACAGATAGACAGTGTATATTCAATACAAGATGTTCAATACTGCATTTTTTCCTTCACCTAAGCACTTGTCTAACATTTCTTTCAAAGTCGTGGTTGTTGCGTAAATCTGCAGCTAATGGAGTTCAGTGCTTTAACTCTTGACCCGTCTGCTCCGTTTGTGAATCTCCAGGAGTTTGAGTTGTTTTTCAATGCTTTATTTTCCATTGCATACAACAATCTTTGCTAAAGTGTAAAACAAATACCAGATCGATGTTAAATATGAGATTTTTTTTTAGGATTAACCCATGTTGAGTGATGAGTAAAGGTCCTTCCTGTCTGACTTTGACCTCAGTGTATGGTCTGCTCCTTTGGTTCACAGACAGTTGATTTGCGAGTGTGTTTAGAGCAGAGCTGCGAGCCCCTCCTGCTCCACTCTGTGCCACCGAGGCCAAATGAACAAAACGCAGCTAGCAAATTAAGGAAATGTAACTTTACGAACTGTATGAAGTTTATTAAAAGCCCAAAAACACGTAGACACACAGATACTTGAATGATCCCCAGGGAAATTCAGGTTTTGTTGCATTTCCCAGTGGCCTTTGTGTCTCCGTCAAAGGTCTCAGCGCAACAGGAGGACGGTCGGGTATCAGCAGGAAGAGCCCTCAGGACAGAAGTGTGCTCCTCTTTGTCCTGCAGCATCACAGCAGCCTCCAGGGGGCGCTCTCTTCCTCCCGTATAGCATCTCAAATGTCCACAGCTCCTTCGCTAGCCTGTTGCGCCGCCTCCATGGATACGGGAAAAACAAACAGCTCATTTCACGCGATCCCACAGTCCCTTATTTGTGTCCTTTGAACTGCTCACGCTGCACTTCTAATTTGGTTAAAATCCCATGATAAGACGTTAAAACGGCTCAGCGTGTGTCAGCGCCTCTGTTTCCATGGAGCGTTATAACATTATGAAAAACAAACAAACAGAACAGGATCTGACCATTGTGATTCTGCTGAAACAAAGATCGCTGTCGTAATGAAGTCTCCACCTGCGGTAAACAGTCTTTAATGTTTTGTATCTGAACAAGGGTGGAGTTCAGATTTGAGCTGCGCTTTAAACGGCGCCGTGACCTTCAGGGACGTGACCTGAACTGCAGCTGCGTCTGACTCATGGGCACATTAAAGTTATTTCTAATACAGTGTAATGTTGTCATGATAATAAAACGTACGACTCACTTCATTATGAAGGAAAATTTTCCATTCACTTCTGACTCTAATACAGAACAACGTGAGCTTCTTTTGGTCACGTGTTTTTTATACTAGCAAGGAACACGCCAACAACACATGCAAAGCGAAAAGCGTTTATTATATGGAGACGAGGCGGGTCGGCTGGGTTGAGACTCAGGGTGGGGGTTCAGTCTCAATCTTCACATGGCCCAGTGGGACGGGAACTCCCTCGCAGGCGTCTTATGTCTGGAAGATTAACAGATTGGGGTTGGGAGGGTGGGGTCAAGTTATTCAGGACAAACTGGGTTGCCGGGATAGGCTGCTACAAATAGACTTCTGGGAAATTGAGGCGTGGTAGAAGTGAGCTGTGATTCGCTGGAGAGGAGGCGAGGGCGGTTGAGGCGTCGCCCTGCTCCTGAACCTAGGTGAATCTTATTAGCTACATTTTTGCATCAAGAAACCACTCACACATTCACACACACATTCATACACCAGGGAACGAGGTGGGTTAAGTGTCTCGGCCAAGGACACAACGGCAGTATTCATCGAGTCCGTGGAACTTTACCAATTGAGGTTTGTCAAGAGCGGGTTTCGACTGCCGACCTTCAGATCAGTGGACAAACACTCGGCCAACTGAGTTACTCTCCAATAGGCTTATTTGGCTTGAAATGAGTCCCTGCACTTAGGCTACAGCATCCTTTATCAGTCCCTCAAGAGATGGAAATGCATCCTTCAACCAGAGCTGCTGGGCACCTGCCGCAACATCCAGGATCCCATCTCCAGATCTTGACCTAGTCTTGCTCAGGACTATCTTCACTGAAGGATTTAACATATTGCTCATATTCTGAGTTGATGGGGACCTGGAGGAAACCCACCAGGACACAGGAGTCGATGGGAGGAGTCGAACAAGGAACTTTTGCTGCACTCCATGTTGCCTGTTGCTGTTCCGTTAACATTTCTAGAGTCAAACCTGTGGGGAGTAGTGAGCACATCTTAATGGATGATGGTAAAGAGGGGCTATAGCAAGATTAGAGCACAGGGAGGAAACAGGAAACCCAAAACCACTGGAAATCAAACTTGCAGGCTCCAGTTCCTGTAAATTCTTGGGCTCTTGTCTGAACTGCAGCTTGAGATTTGCCCAGAGGTTCAGTGATACTGAGGTCAGAAGAGACGAACACTCCAGAACCTTCACTTTATTCTGCTGGAGCCAGTGACAGCTCCACTTGCCTTTGTGTTTTGGATCATTATCATGTTGAAATATCCAAGTACGTCCCATGTGCAGCTTCTGGACCAAGAAATCATAAATTCTGCCAGTGTATGGAAACTTATGAGCAGAACAGTATATAGCTCATGACTAGACCAGGACAATTCCAGGTCAAAAACAATACAACAAACTGTAAGAATGAGCTTTGATTTTCTGCAGCGTTTGTCTTCCTGGGGCATTTGTTTGTAGAACAGAGACACAGGAGCTTTGTGGGGCAGGTGAGCACAGAGAGGTGAAGTCGTAAACATGGTCAGCAGGAATCTAGCACAGACTCACCACTCTGTCCTGGGTCTGCTTCATGCAAAACCTGCACTTTCCATAGACGCTATTACACTGTACATATGGGCATATTCACTGGTGGATTGGTGTCTGACTGTAGAGCTCTCCCCTTGCAGCTGCTATGTGGAGTTTGGATGTTCCTCCTTTGTCTTGGTGGGTTTCCTCTGGGCACTTGGGTTTCCTCCATCAACCAAAACATCTAAACATCTCCTGAATCTTCCTGCTCCAGACAAAGCCACAGATCTGGAGATGGGTCCCTCTGACAGGTCCAAACAGCGCTGAAGGATCAGACAAATGCAGAGAATACATTTCCCTGATCTCCAAATCTAAATCCACTTTATTTCTATAGCACATTTTACAAACAAAGCAGCAAAAATTTTGTAATACCAGTCCTAAAACTATAAAACCATTAAAATCAAATAAAAACAAAATCATAAAAATAATAAAATAGCAGTAAATAAGTAAAATAAATAAAAGACACAGCACCACACAACTCACACAGAGTTAAAGCCATGGAATAAAAGCGGAATAAAAGACGAGACTTAAAACACTCCACTGTGGGGCTTTTCAGACGTGGGAGGGCAAAGCGTTCCAGAGTTTGGGGCCAGTCACAGAGAAGGCCCGGTCCCCCCTGATTTTAAGTCTTTTCTCAGAAACCATGAGCTGGAGTTGGCCTTCAGACCTCAGAGTGATTTGGATCAGGTCCGAGACGTATTGTGGGGCCAGTCCATTCAAAGCTTTAACAAGAGCTCCGCCAGCGGGGCAAAATACGCCCATACTTTGAACTATTGTATATAGAATTCTAGAATCGGAATTCCACCAATCAGATTGCAGCAACAGAACTTAAAGACACTACAAAGCTTTAATGTGTCAAAGCTCAAAGAAGCAGAGAATGTGGGTTGTTCTCGCTTTCAGCAGCAGAACATTTGAGAAGAGAGTTCAGATCTTTCATGAAGACAAAGCTTCAAAGACTTCAAAGCTTTGAAGTGTCCACAGACGGACGGACGGACGGACAGACGGCCGGACAGACGGACGGACGGACGGACAGCGCCATACCATAATACGTCCCGTCTTACACAACGGGCGTATAAAAACAAAACAAATCTTAAAATCAACTCTAAACTGGAAGCCTGTGCAACGACGCTAAAATCAGGATAAGGCACTCACGTTTTTTCGTTCTGATTAAAAGTCGCACAGCAGAATTTTGGACCAAATGTAAGTGAAAAAGTGCATGGAGGCTAGAGGCCAGAGAAAAGTCCATTATAATCATCAAAAGAGAGGAGCTAAAGTGTGTGTAACCTGTTTAAATGATTTAAAAGATAAAAAAGGTTGCATTTTCGATAAAAGCCAGATTTTACAACCGTATTTGTTCTAACCTTGATCTAACCGGGTCCAACTGAACGTTCCACTGGGATGTGCTTCATTTCCCAGCTGAATGTTACAAGTTTCCAACCCACTAAACTATAAACAAACGAGTATAGTTGGATTTTTCCTTTATCAAATGTGGACATGGTTTACGTGTAGGTTAAGCTCAGAACCACTTTTTTATCGTGATTATTATTGTTGTAATACGTCACAGTTTATCTTGTATGTGGAGTACGAGTCCTCAAACCATCTCTCAGTTCACAAGTAGAGTTTCCAGCTCCAGGGCGTTTTTTCAAGTTGGAGATAGTGAATATCTAACCTGATTCATCAGCCAGTTTCACTTTGT
Organism: Odontamblyopus lacepedii; assembly: GCA_034769755.1. NCBI lineage: Eukaryota > Metazoa > Chordata > Actinopteri > Gobiiformes > Gobiidae > Odontamblyopus > Odontamblyopus lacepedii. The sequence goes on from CM068349.1 coordinate 38,237,118, forward strand.
GGAAACCGTCTGATCTCACAGCCTTAGGATCTGTTCGCTCGACGGGAGGCGGGTACTTTTTTTATTTAACCAATCGCTGCTATTTGGTGGTGACGTCTGTAATGCGCCGGAACGCTCAGTGGAGTCCGAGTAATCACAGCACAACAGCAAACAAAACAGAGTGAACATGTCTGTCAACGAGAATTGTTGTTTCTGCGATGTGAACTTTCGAATTAAAGGTACGATAAAAATGCGAAGTTATTATTTGACAAAGGAAGTCCAAAGGAGGATAGTGTATGCCGTCTGCTACCACAACTCGGGTTGCTTCTGGACAACTTTACTGATTGGCCGGTGTGCCGACTATAACTTTCAGGATTCTTGCAAACCGCTGAGTGTATTTTGATTCCTGACCTAGTTGCTGGAGAGAAATGAAGCACTAGGTGGCACCAGACTGACTAGTGAATATCCCATGTATCCCTTTTAGCACCATAATAATAGACGCCTGGTCTTTTTTTGTCTATTTTTGTCCATAATTGTGTAGAACTTTGCCAAATCTGTCAAGTATTTGCCATTCTTAAGTAATTAAATACCAAAAACTGTGTGTTATAAGACGAAAAGGACAAAAACAGAATTGAATTTTCTCCAACTTTCTTTTTAAGCCCCAGTTCACAGCTTTCAGGGGCAATTTGAATGATTAAAATTGCACAAAGTAGCGAGTTATGATAAACTAAACCTGAATGAGGACTCTAATTCGAATAGTCGAAATAACGAGTATTTTTCCATGTTGCTCTGTGTTCCAGTTTTGCAGATCTCAGCGTGATGGCGAAGAGCTCTGACGTGGACGAGCTGCTGGCGGCCTTCAGGAGGTTTGCGGCTCACGGGGACCACAAAGCCGGGGCCTCCTCGGAGATGCCGGGTCAGAAATGGGCCAAACTTTGCAAAGACTGTAAGATCATCGACGGGAAACACATGACCAGCACGGACACGGACATCATCTTCTCCAAACTTGTGTGAGTCCATTCTGCTGCCCCCGTTTTTAGCTCAGACGAGTCAAGAAAAAATACTATAAGTGTTTGATAGGGATGATTAAAGTCAAATCCAAAAGCCATAAAGTGTCCCTATAGTTCCCACGAACCCTTTCACGCAGTATCCACATGCATGAAGTTAATATCCAGCTGTGATCCTGTGTTTTCAGACCGAAGACGTCTCGTGGGATGTCCTACGCAGACTTTAAGAAGGCCCTGGAGATGTTGTGTCAGAAGAGGTTTCCAGATCAGAGCAAAGAGGAGGCGCTTCAGTCCGTCCACAAACTCATCGAGGGGAAGGAGCCCGCCATCGCTGGGGTCACGGTCAGAGAAACACCTTTGCAACACTACACTGAACTTTTATTTTATTATATATTATTTTATTCGTCACTCAGTTACTTTGTTTTTCTTCAGATACATATAAATCAAATAAAATGCATTCATTGTACTTCACAGTCGATTTTCTAATCTCATATAATGTTGTTTCATCATCCAAAACGTACCTGGAGTTTTGTTTAGTTTCATTCATACATGTTTAACACGCAAACCCTGCGTATTTAGGCATATTTAGGCTGAATTCTTTTCTCAAACTGTGAATGAAACAAAACAAAATTCCAGGTATGTTTCATGAGGAAATAACATTATAACAAGGGTTAAAGCTCACAAGAATTCACTTTTGTATAATGAAGGACCTTATTTTTACTTACTTTTTACACATTTTTTACAGGGTGCTAAAATGCCCCAATCCCCATTATCAATTTAAAGCAGAATCAAATCTTTTGAGTGGTCAGACGTCCTCAAAATGTCATCTATGAACAGGAATTTTATAGGAAACTATTTACTTTAATCATCTAAAGATATTTACTAGATTTCACCAGCTAAATTGCATTCACACTTAGACGTGGTTGAGTTCTTGATTTGGTCCTGTTCTAGTCCTGTTTCAGTCCAGATTTAGTGTGCATGCTACCTAAAAGTGCATTGACGCTGCCGTTAATATTGTTTATTTTCCACCACCTGTTTGTCGCTCTGCGCTCTGGGAGACAAAACACCAAGCCACAAATAAAGCGATGTGATCTGTTCTCTTCAGTGTAGTGAAGACTGCAGTGAGTGTTACACTGGAGAAACAAAACAGACACTACACAAGAGGATGTACCAGCACAGACGAGAGAGTCATAGTGGACCTCAGTCTGTCGTCCATCTCCACCTTAAAGCCACAAGCCACTCGTTTGAGGACAGTGAGGTGCAGATCTTAGCCAGAGAGAAGAATTGGTTTTAGAGGGAATTTAAAGAGGCTATTTTTGTTCAGAAAGTCAATCTATCCTTGAACAGAAATGGAGGCCTCAGAATCACCTGTCTCCCGTCTACAACTCCATCCTAAAACCTAAAATAAAGAGAACAATAGGGTTAGTTAGGGTCAAAGGTGTGAAAATACTCATTATGGGCCTGAATGATTATGATAATATGACCCCACACAAGTGCAATTAGACTGAGGTGACATTTACACTGAAACAAATCACTGTATCACTGTATCACTGGATTTGTGTCCAGACACGTCATTTCTCAGAATCAGAATCAGAATTACTTTTATTCATCCCCGAGGGGAAATTTTCTTTGTTACAGATGCAACCGATCAAGAGCATGTAGATAGAAACAAGTTACAAAAATAAGATAAGATAAATACAATAAGATAAAAGATAAAATAGCTCTCTCTGGGAAATTATCTGTGGCCGCGAAACTGCCTGAAACTCTAATCATGTGACACAATGTCACAATGTCACAGTGCCACACGGGCGGTATAAACAAGGAAGTGAAGCACCGTGTCTGAAGTTGCAGTGGCTGATTTTGAACTTAGGAAGATGGCAAGCGTGAAAACAGTCTTTTAGTGGACCGACAAGGTTCAGTTTCTAGCTACGCTGTTTCCCGTTTCTCTGTGGTTTGTTTAAATTCTTTTCCACAATAGCGTCATATGACCGATGTCCCAAACCCAGCGGCTCAGGAAGGCGCAGGTCACAGTGAGGTGGTCCAGTAAGGACGGCAACTAGAGCTCCTAAGTCAGCATATCAATGTTTTCAGGTGTCCACACAGAGCTGGATCAGATCCATACTCAGGTTAATACGTCGGAGCTGGCGGCACCAGATCTTTCCATCTCTGGAGCCATTTTCCATCAGCTTAATGTGGAACGAACATTGCATCCACAATGAAAATGATTCCCATATGTACTAATGCGGATGGGGCCTGAGGAGCATCAAAGCCAGAACATCTCAGCTGGAGTCCAGCTTTTTTTCCTGAGGCTGTCAGACTTTTGAACACTGCACACTGACTTCCTGCTTACGCTGCTACTCTATCTTGCTACACGTTTTACTTCTTGTCTTTTGGAACTTAAATTGTTTATTTATTATTGTTTTTATCTCTCTGGGCCTTGAGGACAAAATTTCGTTCTGTCATGTGTTTCTCTCGCATGCTTGAACCTCATTTATGTTTATTATGTTTTTATTTCTTCCAGAAAGTGGACAAAACTCGCGCCGTGGACCGCCTGACTGACACGTCTCGATACACGGGGTCCCATAAGGAGCGTTTTGACGGGAGTGGGCGGGGCCGGGGGCGGGAGGGCCGCGAGTACCTGGTGGAGAACACGGGCTACGTCAGCTCCTACAAGCACCAGGGCACCTACGACAACAAGGTCAAAGGCCAATCCAGCAAACCAGACAGCAACGTCAAGTAGGACGAGTCACAACTGGAAAACTGCTCAACGTGCGACGTCACAATTTGGGGTGGGTGATAAGACCGTGTTAAAGAGGGGGTATTATGCTATTTTTATTAATATTTTTAGCTTTCTGCCATGTTATAGTGTTGTGCCTTCATCAAAAAAACATCCCAGAAGAGGTTTTAAATGTCCTCCATGCATGTTTGAGTAATTTAACGATCTAACTACAACCTACGTCACTCATGCTCCTACACAAAAATATTCTCTATTCATGTTTACGTCACAAACCAGGAAGATGTTTGGAAACATGTGATGAAAACATCCAGCGGGCTCTGTTTCACGGTAAGTCTGACAAAATCAAGGAAAAATGAGAACTGTCCCAGTTTTCTTCATCTCCATGTCATTGTAGCGTTCCGTTATGTTCAGCGAATCAACAATTCCAGCCATACCTCAGTTTTCATAATTTCCCCACTGACGCACGACTCCGAGCGCTCTGGGTAAATGCGATTAGAAGAGACGAGGGCGACGAATTGAAGGTGATTCCAAACAGCACATACATCTGCAGGCTTCATTTTACCAGCGATCACATTTACTTCAGTGGGTTTGATCGCAGTTGGAAGTTGGAAGTCGCCATCACATGTTTCCAGACGTCTTCCTGGTTTGTGACGTCACGTGAATAGAGCCTGTTAAAAAAGACTCCGTTTGTAGACACTGATAAATGTTGAAGCAAAGACGAAGAATTTCTTGCAAGAAATAAGGTCCAACAGAACATCCGACAGCATGTCCCGCAGACGTTAGACCCCGAATGATGCAAGCACGAAGTTTATATAGGTTGGGATGACCAGAGGACGTACATTTCAAAGACCAGCAGTGTTCCTATTGGCTTTCTGAGCAGGATGTTGCATGTGGAGTTAAAACAATGCAAGGTGTGGCATATTTCAAAGGAAAGGAAGAGACCTGAAAGCCGACTGCTTGATCTGATTTCCATCCGTATTCACTCACTTCATTTTGTCACTTCCTGACAAGATTATCATCTTAAATGGGAACAGAAGCATTTACATCGAAGGGTCTTTACCTAATTAACCAACCAAATGACTTTTAGTTACAAGATCAAAGATTTCTTAGAGATAAAATAATAATCACACAATATTTAAATTTCCTTTACAGAGCCTTTTCTCCAGAAATATACAAAAACATGACACAAAACTGTACACAACAACAGCTTGACAAACCTGATTCGATGTGCACGAGTTTCATTAGTGGGATGGACGTTGGTGGTGTTGTGATAGTGACCTGAAGGGGGAGTGACTTAGCATGAAGAGCAAAAGGAAGGGAGAAAGCATTTTAATACTTTTGTGTGGCGAATAGAACATTTTCATAACAATAAAAGCTAACAAGAACAGTTAATAACCCATAGAAGTAAATACCCCCTCTTTAAATAAATGGCGTAGAGATGCGTTTCTGTTTAAAGAGGACATATTTTGCTTTTATTTCCTGGTATTTAGTCAAGCACAGTTGCCTGTCAAGTTCAGAACGATTTCTTTTTGCAGCCAAACATGTTCGTCCAATCAGATTTGTTTATTTCAGTGACGCATGTGAATCAAAGAAGCTCATTGGTCACCGTGTCTCCCCAAAGATGAACAGAGCTTAGTGTTTCCTTCACTGATTCATGTTTTTCGATATTTTTTTCTTTCTTTTTTCCTTGTCTTTGTTTTGATACAGATCATGCATGTTCCTGATTGGCTAATCCACCTGTCAATCACCCCGTATAAAAACGAGGACTTTTATCGGTGACCAAACACACCTTTGTAAAGTGTTGGAAGTTTGTGTATTTTGGATCCCAGGCAACTGTCACAGATGTAGATAATTTTACATTTTGTTCATCTTAAACCGCGATCTTGATCTAAAATACAATACACGACACAAACTGCACAACTGATTCTCTGGATCTGGAGTCACAAATCACAGCGAAGTGTGAAAGGCCTTTAATAACCACTTACGTAATCTGTGTTTTTTGCCGTATTTCCCACCTCACGTGAGAGCGTAACGATATTCAGACTAATGTTAGAAACTTCAGGGACCATTTAATTGACGAATTAATTGATGAAACTGGACGAAATGCACTGAAGCTGTGACCAAATCAAAATCCAAAAATAAAACTCTGCAGGTAACGGATTAACAGTTATTATATGTTGGTTTTCTTTTGGTTTCTGTCTCTGTTTTGTCACTGTCCTTTCCTTTTTATTCATTTATCGTTTGTATATCCTGGTTTCTTTTCTTTTAAACATCATTGTCAAAACTTTTGCCTGTAACAAGTTAATAAAACCAGGTTAAGTTCAGTGCGGTGGTTGTAAGTGTGTGTTGTTTTGAGAGTCTAAAATCCTTTTTTTTAACACTAAACAGTCTCTCTCCAGATTGATATGAGTTCTCTGAATTGAGATCTACACCATCTTCAGCAAAAAAACACTGCTACGCTGTGACTGGTCAGTTTCGGGGCCCATCACTTCCTCGTGGTTCCTACAGGTTTCTTTAAGTTAAATTCAAGACCTTTTTAAGACAATTTATATAAAAACTTAATATCTATTTCAGGCCTCTTAGACTTGACGGCAAAGAAAAACAAAATTCTTGAGTTTGTGTTCATTTATTTCTCAAACAAAGGAATCTGGGGAGTATTTTGACCCGAGGTTTTGTTGTGTTCTCAGTTATTGGGTCTGGCGCTCTTTATTTAGGCAAAGTTATTTAACCAAATAATGATGGCTGACAAATTAAACTTTTGAGGAGAAATGCGACGCGGAGAAGTTACGTACTGCAAAAATTTTAAGACCCTGATATAAGAATTCAAGACTTTTTCCAGTCTTTTTAAGGTATTATTTCTAAATTCATAAATTCAATGCTTTTAAGACTTTTTAAGACACCGTAGGAACCCTGTATCCAAATGATTCAGCCAGAGATGAACGAGACGGATTCTCCAACAGCAATACAACATGCTTAAATGTTCACTTTTCTGTTACAGGGTCTGTCACCTGCCACTTATTCTTTATAAATATCATGCTGTTTTATTTATAATCTATGTTTTGTCCTTCAATTTATACTAACGTCAAATTATAACCCAGATGTTACGTCCAGAACTTACTTACTTGAGTAAAATTGGCGGCAAAATACCTTCTTCATAAGTAAATGATCCAATCAGCACAGAACGATGTAAAAACACGACCATTGAGTGCATTTTATTTGTAAACCCAAAACAGAAAGAGGTAGTTCTTATTCCCTTAAATCAGTGTTTAAATACACTTCATTTTGGTGATACTTAATAAAGGGGCAGGATAATTAGGCAATAGTAAATATAACATCATATTTACATAAGTGATGCATTTACAAATGTAAGAGACAAAAATACAACTCACTAAACAGGTTCTGTAGACGAGGCCTTGAAACTAATGGAAGACACAATAATTCTAAAATTACATTACAGTAAACTGTAAGTCTTTAACTAAAATATTCAATATTTTTCTTAATAAAACATTATCTAAAAAAGTCAGAAGTGCAGAGTAAAAATTACAGCGTACACATAAGGTTTAAATAGGGTGACCGGATTTTCTAAATCAAAAACTGGGACACAAACTGGAACGAACTGCGTAATTAAGAAAAATTTGTTCTGCACTCAGCCCATTAATGATTTATTCATGACTAACATGTGAGTCAGTATATCACATATTCTTTGTGTTTTGGTCATTTTTAAGCAGCTTTTTTGTATTTTATCTAAACAAATGACAATTTATGCCTCTCTTTACTGTTGGCAGGGATGAAATTGGTCAAAAATAGGGACATTTCTTGTATAAAACTGGGACAAATCAGCGGTTTTGGATAAATCTGCTGGGACAGGGGACACAGGGCTCAAAAGTGGGACTGTCCCCGGTAAATAGGGACGTCTGGTCACCTTAGGTTTAAAGCTACCGTCTGTAAGTTTATTTGTATTTATTTTTTACCAGTAGATGCCAGATGTGAGACCTCCACCTCCCCTCACCCCGTCCCTCACCAGGCCTTTGCTCAGACTCAGCTGTGCTCTCTCAGAAAAACTTACTACAAGCAACTTTTTCAGAAGCATGCAGCTGTAATCAATGCAACTGGGCAGTTGAAATAATCAGAATTTGTTTTTATGGGGAGAGGAGGATTTATATGGAGAGAAGATTCATCACACACAGGTGAATAAAGCAAAATACTACTCCAGGTATGTTTGGGATGAGGAAAAGGCAATGTAACACAATTATACAAAGCTCAAAAAGTCTGTTTTGCAAAGTATGTGTGCTTTAAAGTGGGACTAAGCACCTAAACTCCACCTACTAAGACATGCTTGCTAAACTGGGCAGCACCTGGAGGGCTAAAGGGGAGAGTGAGGGGAGGGACGGGGTCTGGAGGTATAAGGTACAGTGTGATCTACTACCTGAAGTTATAATGGCCACTGGAGCCAGTACACACCAAATATTTTTGCGCAAAAAGCTGCAAATTTACCCAGTGTGCTTCAAAAAAAGAGACTAGAAACAGTAGATAATGCTATTCAAACACCATATCCACAGTTTAGTAGCAAAAAAGTTGAGTTCTCATGAGTCTGGTTGCCCCTCAGTCCTGGAGCTAAACGCAGACACCAGATCTTTGACGCTGCTTGCCCCTCGCGGCTTCTCTCCTTCCTCTTTTTTCTTCTTTCCCGGTTTTTCGTTCAGACTTTTGGACCTGAGCGCTGGGTACCTCCTCTTCTCGTCCTCCGGCTCCTCCTCCTCCCCTGGTTTTGAGTCACTGCTTTTTATGTCAAATTTCTCCACCGAAACTGCCGACGCTTGCCCCAGAGTTGAACAGGGGTGCACTTTTTTGTGCTCTGACCCCCAGCGGTGCACGATGGGAGATTTCGACCCCTGCTCCATGGTGAAACTAGTCGCCCACTGGTTGCTCATAGCTCTTCTTCGAGCGGGAGGAGAGATGAAAGACGGAGATGATAAAAACTGCATGACTTTGGCTTCTTCGAGCGGGTATGAAGTGGTAGCCTCCAGTTTGGGTTTGTCCACAGTTGTTGGGGTCGTTTGGGTTGGATCAGGACTCAAAGTGGGCTGGTCTTGGTCTTGGTCTGGTTTTGGGGCCTCCGATTCGCTGGGTGTGATCAGGATGTCCACGTTAGAAGATACTGAGTGTCTCCTCTGCTTCTGTCCGCTCACCTCCAGAGACGCGCCGAACTCCTTCACCGCAGCACTGGGCTCGGCTGGAATCAAACAAATAAATATGTGAACAAAATGTGAACAATATTGTGGGGATAACTTTTCTGGAAGAGGTCCCCAACTTGTTTGCCTCCATGGAGATGCCACCGCTATACCTGGAATGTTCTACAGTTTGACACTAAACATATTGTGAAATACCAAATAACATAAACTGACATATAGTACATTATTCAGTTACAGATATGCATTCTTACTAGGGATGATACTGATACTGGAATTGAATATCGACGGCAATCTATGAAAATTAGCTGGATCAAGTATCAGTTCCACGATATCAGTTCAGCCGATGGTTGGGCCAATGTTGGCCTAGAATGTTTCATAGTGTTAGAATTTTTATTCATCCAAATCTATTCAACTAGATAAATTCATTTTGTAGTAAATGATTTGATGGAGATAAAAGGCTTGTAACTTAGTTTTGTGGCATCATTTGCTTTTGTCCAAACAGACAGACCAGGCGTTTATTTGAGACCAGGCGGCAATTTGGGGCAGGCCATTAATTCCTTCCTCACAAAAATCTGGCTCAGCAAAGCTGGGAAAATATGGAACTCAAATTCTTTAAACCAGTATGACTGTAATTTACAGTTTTTATGGCAAGACTCAGAGGAGGCGTCACCGTTCTATGAAGGCCTGGAAACTACTTTGCGACTCCTGAAGCCTTGCCCCTTTGCCACAACTTTCCTCTTACGCCACAGCAGCTACGATGACATCCCAACTTAACTAATAGCCTCTCCATTAAGACAAGCAGATGGTACATCCTCCTTCAGAATATCGTGCAGGTTTTATTTATGTGTCTTTCAATGAATAATAAAAACACTTTTTTCCCAGAAATATAAATAAGTAAAGTCATATTATACAAAGTTCAATAAAATGTAAAAATGGGCTAGAAATCAGACAAAAAACTTCAATTCAAATTGCTTAAAACACAAATATAGGCTCTACTCGCGCTCACGTCACAAACCAGGAAGAGGTTTGGAAACATGCGACGACGACCGGTATAGTTCCCGACACTGGGCTCCACCGACTGTGGTTAAACCCACTGAAGTAAATGTGATCATTGGTAAAATAAAGCCTGCAGAAGTATGTGCTGTTTGGAATCATCTGGAATTTAGCGTCTTCATCTCTTCTAATCGCATGTACCCAGAGCACTGGGAGTTGTGCGTCGGTGGGGAAATTGTTGTAATAGACCGAACCCTAACAAGTTATTTACGTTAGTTTTGCTCAGTAGTTCACTAATGCTCGTCGCTGTTCTCTTTTAAGTTTTCGTCTTTCTTCCCGGGATAAATTGTGGATAAATTCTTCATGGACAGAATCTGTTCTTTGTCGACCTTGTTGGATGAAGATTTGGTGTTGGGGCGGATTTATGAAGCTGGTCAAAAATATGCAACACTTCGCGGTACGTCCTGCCGTTGTGATAATCGTCTATTGTTGATGTGCCGAACATAACGGAACGCTACAATGACATGGAGATGAAGAAAACAGGGACATTTTCTTATTCTTCCGAGATTTTGTCAGACTTTCTACCACGAACAGAGCCCACCAGAAGTTGACATCACATGTTTCCAAACGTCTTCCTAGTTTGCGACGTAAGCGTGAATAAAGCCCATTAAGAAACATGTTTAAATGATTAAGAAACCAGATACATAACAAGTAAATAACATAATAAATACATGATCTATGAATAAAAGTTTGTACTGCCCCCACCTGCTCCCGCCTCTGTTTTGTCCCTCCTCTCCGGACTGAGCGGACCCTTCTTTTCCTCCGTCTCCGTGGCGACTGCCCCCTTCTCCTCGGTCTCGATCTGGTACCGGTACAGACTGTACCCGTCGGCGCTGTTGATGCTCCCGTGTCTCATCAGGGCCGAGGGGTCGCAGATGGACGAGTCCCTGGACCGGGAGCGGACCAGCTGGGAGCGGTCGATCCCGGCCAGTTTCTCCAGCGCGTTCATCATCCGCCCGGAGAACTCCTCGAGCTGACCCAGGCGAAGGTCCACGGTCTGCAGCGAGGCCTTCATGGAGTGCTCCCTCTCGTTCACCTCCTCCAGACGCATGAACATGTTCTCCACCCTGACGACGCGACGCCAAAGTCAGTACAAACCATAGTGATGTAAGAATAATGCGTCTGGGTTTTACTGATACTTCGCAGCTGATGTCGTCAATCGTCTTTGCAGGTGTGATGCTAAATGTAGGCACTGCCCTGTCTGAAGCTGTTACTACCTGCGTGAAGTTGGCCCCATCAAACGCAAACCTACACAAAAGGTCAATTGTTTGTGCTGTTTTGTGCTGCAAAAAGTTTTGTTTGTGCGATTCTGGTTCTTAAGATATTTGCAGTTTTATTTTCGGCCGATGACGTCGTCCAGCCCCTCGAAATGTGAAACAGCCTCAAAACAGGCAGAAAATTATAGAAAACGTTTGTATTTCATTCACAATTTTCATTTGGCAAGTTTATTTCTAAAATTATCCATTATTATTTCTGCGGTAATTATAGGACGTCATTTCCGCTCAGCTGACGGTGGCGACTTTAGCAAAACACTGCAAAACTGGTGAAGATAAATGATCTCAGGCTGTGATATAGAAAATATGAATCAAAAGCAAATTACTAAAGATTGTTACAGACTTTTCCACAGCCTGAGATCGTTTATCACCACTAGTTTTGTGGAGTTCGCCGCCGTCAGCTGACAGGAAATGACGTCCTATAATTACCGCTGAAATAATAATAATTTGAGAAATAAACTCGCACATATTAAAACTGTCACAGCACAAAACGGCACAAACGAAATACAAACGTTTTCTATCATTTTCTTCCTGTTTTGAGGCTGTTTCACATTTTGAGGGTCTGGACGACGTCATCGGCCGAAAATAAAACTGCAAATATCTTAAGAACCAGAATCACACAAACAAAACTTTTTGCAGCACAAATGAAGCACAAACGATTGACATAGTTTTTGTGTAGGTTTGCGTTTGATGTGGGGCGACTTCACGCAGGTGCTGTTACTCAAGTCCGATCATTTGTCTGTGATTTGTCTGACAGATTTGCAACAGCACAGATCGTCTCACCCGTTGTACTTCACACTAAATCAGCCCTTTCTTGGCAGACGGTGTTAAATTAAAGCTTAGGTTAAAGTTTAAGCACTTCAGACAGAGCGGTGCCTACAGTTAGCGTCACACCCTCGGGGCAGTGACTCTCGTACCTCTCGGACGTGACCCGGATGCGCTCGTTGTTGGACGACTGCTTCTCGTCCTCCTTCTCCCTGAAATACTCCTCCACACACTGCTCCTCGAACTCGTACAGACTCTTTAGCTCCTCCGGGTTCAGCACCAGCTCTGAGACGCACCGGAGTGAACACATGAACCAGCCAGAGTGAACACATGAACCAACCAGAGTGAACACATGAACATAGGTGTGAACACATGAGCCAGCCAGAGTGAACACATGAACCAGTCAGAGTGAACACATGAACCAGCCAGAGTGAACACATGAGCCAGCCAGAGTGAACACATGAACATAGGTGTGAACACATGAACATAGGTGTGAACACATGAGCCAGCCAGAGTGAATACGTGAACATAGGTGTGAACACATGAATCAGAGTGAACACATGAACCACACAAACCAGAGTGAACACATAAACCACAGACACCAGTATGAACAAATGAACCGGTGCGAACCCCACAGACCAGAGTGAACACATGAGCATAGGTGTGAACACATGAACCACATACACCAGAGTGAACACATGAACATAGGTGTGAACACATGAATCAGAGTGAACACATGAACCAGACTGAACACATGAACCAACCAGAGTGAACACATGAGCCAGCCAGAGTGAACACATGAGCCAGCCAGAGTGAACACATGAACCAACCAGAGTGAACACATGAACCAGCCAGAGTGAACACATGAGCCAGCCAGAGTGAATACGTGAACATAGGTGTGAACACATGAATCAGAGTGAACACATGAACCAGAGTGAACACATGAACCACACAATCCAGAGTGAACACATAAACCACAGACACCAGTATGAACAAATTAACCGGTGCGAACACATGAACCCCACAGACCAGAGTGAACACATGAGCATAGGTGTGAACACATGAACCACATACACCAGAGTGAACACATGAACATAGGTGTGAACACATGAACCCCACAGACCAGAGTGAACACATGAACCAATCAGTGTGAACACATGAACCAACCAGTGTGAACATATGGACCAGAGTGAACCAGTGTGAATACATGATTCAGAGTGAACATGTGAACTAGAGTGAATACGTGAGCCAGACACACCAATATGAACACATGAACACAGGTGTGGTGTTTTCTATGGGCTAAATCAAGTCCCATTACACAGAGCGACTTTATCAGAGAAGGAATAATGACTCGTTTAAATCCCAGTTTCACTGTATTTTCCTTCCTACAACCATCACCAGATCTTGAATCCATGTCTTTGTCAGGAGATAAACTGATAGTGATAGAGCCTGAGAGGCTTATAATTCTTTAACATATTTTTATGCTGTTACTGTTTAATATTCATCATAAGTTTACTCCATACTTGGTGGTGGTAATCTTCTTTAGTAGCCACTGAAGCTGCCAATTTGCACCCTCAGTCTTGCTCAAGGACACAACTCAAAGCGTTGTCAAAACCCTAACCACATGTTTGACTTACGCAGTCCGCGGTCGTGCTCGTCGTGGTCGCCCTCAGCCTTGCGGGGGCGGCAGCGGCAGCAGATCCTCCTGAGGGTGAGGTAGATGTGGGGGAACACGATGAGCGGAGGGGGGAGGATGGGGCGGTCGTGGAACGTCATGATGAGCTGATACCGCTGGAACTTCCACACCTGGTTAGAGATGGACTTCACCTCGAAGAACGTGTTACTGCAAAGTCACAACACACACGTCTTTAGAAATCCTGTATTACAAAAGTGTCAAATGTACTTTTTTGCATTTTACGTTTTCATATTTTTTTTGTTCTGGAATTTTTACAACTTTTGCTTTGTCAGTAAATCGCAGTGATGTGTTTGACACGTTTTTGCTATTTAAGTGGAACTCCGGCACGTTTGAAGCTAAAGTCCGTTGCTAGAGGAGGTCGAATTCTGTCAGAAGCCAAAAAATGGCACAGATCAGTGTTTCCTCAGCAGAGATCTCACTGTGGCAGTGAGTCTGTCAAGGTAAGAAACTAGTGTAGTGATGGGGGCAAGTTCTTCACTTCCACGTAAAACACCAATTTGTTCACACTGAAGAAGCTTAACTCCACTTTAACCCATCTTACAACAGCCACAAGTCTAAAACAAAATGCTCTGCCTGGTTCACTCATTAGTGTCTGGAAATCTTAGAAAACAACTTCATAAGCAGCCTTAGCTTTACCTTTGTCGATTTCCCACTGCACATGTGAAAGCCCAAAAGACTTCATTGCTGATGTCGTTTCTAATCCCATTCATTTAGGAATGAATTGTATTTCTTGAAAATGCTAAAAAATACATTGCCGAACCGCCGCTGGAGTCGGCAGTCGAGTCTTTTGGGCTTTCACATGTGCAGTGGGAAATCGACAAAGGTAAAGCTAAGGCTGCTTATGAAGTTGTTTTCTAACGTTTCCAGACACTAATGAGTGAACCAGGCAGAGCGTTTTGTTTGTTAGACTCGTGGCTGTTGTAAGATGGGTTAAAGTGGTGTTAGCTGATCTGTGCCGTTTTTTGGCTTCTGACAGAATTCGACCTCCTCTAGCAACGGACTTTAGCTTCAAACGTGCCGGAGTTCAGCTTTAACAATTCTAGTAAATGAGCTGCTGTAGATTCTTATGGCTGTGTAACATATCCATGATCTCACTTGAAGACGGCGATGAGCAGGTTCACCAAGAGGATGTTTGCCACGAGCAGGTAACAGGCCATGATGGCGGGAGTGAGCCAGGCCCCGGGGATACAGGGGGGCAGCTTCTTCCCGTCCTCGTCATACATGTTCTCACCACAAGGGGCTGCGAGTACAGAACACAACAGTCTGTACAGGAGCTTTAGTGAACGAGAGAATAATACTAACGCGTTGGTACTTTTTTCTTTCACAATGATCACCATCGATCATACTTTTGGACTGTTACTGTTTACTATTTTGATGACTTGACAAACATTTTAACATCAGTAATAATATCAAGTTTTTATACATTTCAATTAAAATAAATCAAATAATTGAAATCTTAAAACCCAATGCTACAAATGTGAAAATGAAAACATAAATAACTGTTTTACTCACGGTTAATTTCCATGGCGTACACTGTTCACAAACAGGAGAGAAGAGAGACACGTTAATAAGAGAAAAATCTCACATCACAGACTGGTGCCCAAAACAGGATTTATTTTGCTTATACAATTATTTTAACATTTATTAGAATTCAGTTAAAGCAGTTATTTACATTTTTTTAATATTTATTTTTGTATTTAATTTAAAAATATTTTTACAATGGGATTTATTGCAAATCATTTCATATATTTAAAAATATATACATATAATACATTTAAAAAACATTAAAAAAATAACAGTCTGTGCATGCATCCCCCGCTGTGTAAATACATGTGGATATTTTTTAGTTTTTTTTTTCTTCTTCTTTTAAATCAGTTTAGAGTTGATTTCAAGATTTTAAAATATTTGTAATTCATATTTGGTGCCAGCAGAGGGCGCAGACACAGCACATATTATACGGACATTACACCACGAGACTCGAATAACTATGACATCTGTGCATTTAAATCCTCGAATAACACCCTCAAATGTTTATGTTTTTGTTATACTTATTTTATTTTATTTTTTTATATTATCTGGTCATTTAAAAAAATATTTATGATTCATTTTATGATTTTTGTTTATTTGTTTTTTTCCTTTTCTACCTCAGCAAAAAAGAGGGTTAGAATTTTTTATTTTATTTCTTTTTATTACAAAAACCTTCACTAATATTAGCACCCCTGATATCTTTGGAAATGTAGTTTATTTAAAGCAACACTGCGTGACTTTCTGGAGGTGGCCTGTCACCTGCATAATTCCATGGAAACAGAAAATTAAAGCCACACTTCGGAACATTCTCCATGGAGTTTTGTGTCATACTGTGGATCACTATTCGTGGATTTCAGCTTCCCGAAAACATTGTGAGGACTTTTTTTTTTCATTAGGACGATTGGATTTTAATTTTTAATTGTTAATTACTTCGGTCCGTCTACGGCACAACGTTTCCATGGAGACAAGCAGGTAGAGTCAGGTTTATGGAGAGGCAAGCCCGATTCTAGTAAGGACACTTGTTATTCTACATTTTCAGGGCAATAAAAACTAAAAAACTTTTTATTTTTGTATATTTTTTGTATATTGCTTAAAAGTTACACAGTGTGACTTTAATCATTTATAGCTTATTGCTTATTTATTAAAGTCTTAGTATGTAACTTTATGGAGGTGGAAAGTCTGCTGCATGATTTAATGGAAATAGAAAGTTAAAGCCATACTTCGGAACATTCTTCATGGATATAAAGTAGATACGAATTCTGCCACAACATTTCCATGGAAACAAGCAGGAGTTGGACCTCGTCTATTACCAAATAAGAGTCGGGTTTGTGGAGATGCAAGCTGGCTCAGAGGAAAAGACGCATGTTTTTCCGTGCAATAAAAGCATCTGTACTGAAAAAACATGCTTTTCTTGCTCAAAATGTGACATACTGTTGCTTTAATTACAAGAACAGTTGGAAATAGTTACCAAAGATGCCAATATTAAAGTGAAGGAAACTGTATTTTCTTGTTCTTAAGCCCGTCTGTGGCCTGTAGCTCATGCACAGATGCCCTGCGGGAGAAGGTCCGACTGACTGAAGGATCTTACTATGAACTCTAGTCTTACGGTCAATGGAGTCGGCAAACACCTCCCCGTAGATCATCCAGTACGGCATGTAGAAGATGTTCCTCGCCAGGCGCCACGTGGGCTCCTCGTCCGGGTGCAGGATGGCCTGTCTCGCCACGCCGAAGCTCATCAGCACCACCAGCATGATGACCACGAAGTACAGCATGTCTATCATCTGAGAGAGGGAGGAGGAGAGAGGGATAGTGGAAATAAGGAAAGAAAAACACAAGGGGTACAAGAGAGAAAGTGGGAAAGAGCAACAAAGACAGGAGAGAAGGACAGATAAAGGGGAGAGAAGAGCGAAAAGGAGAAAGGGAAAGAGATAGAGAGCAAGAGAAAGAGAGGGGTGGGTAAGAGAGGGGGAAAAGTCAACGCAAGATTACACTTTTCGTTGATTTCACTGCAGGTTTGGGTGTTTAACTTTTAACTAGTGGTTATTCCAATTTCTCCAATACATTTTTTGCATGTAGACCTACACATTTTTTGTGGCTGCAGCACACTTAGCCTGTCAATTAGTTCGGGTTGCTATCCTACTCTCAGAGGAGAAGGAGGGAAGGAGACTGAGAATGGCACAATGGACTGTGGTCTTTATTTGGCCCTTTGGATAGTTAAAATCTGAGGTGGCTGTGAAACGCGCACCCTTTTGATATTGGCACCTGTTTGTAGTGCAGTAGTTCTGCTTGGTGTTTGTACTATGTGTAGGCTAAAGACACACGTGTGAAATGTGAAATGTGAAATGTTTGACTTTAAAATAACTGGCAGAAAAATCTGAATGGTTTGCTGTGTGTCCCTCCTCCTGTCCTCACAGCTGCTCTGGTTCACTGGATGCTGAGGATGGGAATGAGAAAGGAGGTGGGACTGGACTGGACTTGGAGCATGAGATTTGGCCTGTATGCTTCTAGGTCTGTGTTTTATCAGTCTGAATAAAAGAAAATAGTGTTGATGGTATGATAATGTGGCCTCTAATATAATTATAACATAAATAACTAAGAAATTAGTATTTGGGAGCATGGAAATTGCTCAGGATTCCTCAGAGGGAACCCGCCCCTGTTGTGCCGTGTTTGTAATAATTGTTCTATTTTGAGGTTACCCAGATACACTAGGGCCCAGCACATCCAGCCGCCTATAAAAGGGACCCGCCTCCTACACCCACTGCTGGTCCTCTGGCTCGACTCCACGCGGCCACGCCATCAGCCGATTGCCACAGTGCACTTTGGCACCACTTGCACATATTTATTGTAATTTATTAATAAATGATCCAGGAGAGAGCTTAAACCATCAACGTTGTCATGTCCTCCCTTCCTTGTTGCGGTCCTTTGAGTCGGGGCCATAAACAACTGCATTCACTTAATAGAACATCAACATTTGCAGGAATGTGGGATTGATCAATTAACTAACTTTTTAATAAAATGTAATACTGAGCCGTTTTCAGACAGAATATTTTTTCTTCTTGAGTAATGCATGCAACAGTATAACAGTATTCTTTCTTGAGTAAAAGTTTTGGTTACTGTAACCCAGTAGAGAAAGCCTGCCTTACTTCCCTTTTATTTTAATGCACTCATTTTATTTTGAAAAACATTTATTTTGGTAAGAGGAAGTGTGATCCTCTCTCTTTATAGTGACTTCCTGTTTTGTCAGTCACGTTGGGTGATAATGACCTTCCTATTTATCTCGGACTCGCATTAGTTTTTTATTCTTTTACGATCTGGATACACATGTGAGAGTCTGTGTGACGATCCCTTTCATTTTGCTAAGCTAAACGAGTGATTCGGTGTGTGCACATTAATGTAATTCAATGTAAATATTGTAAGATTGTAATGCTAGCTGGGGATGTTTAATTGCTATTTTAAGTTGATTCCATGCGTGAACCCGAGGGCCGTGTCTGTGTTCTGTCCCGTGTTCATGCCAAAACACCAACTTGGTGAGTCTACACGTGTTTACTAATGCAACATGGTGAAAAACATGCTAATGCGATGCTAGCGCGATGCTAATGCGATGCTAATGCGATGCTAATGCGATGCTAATGCTAATCGCGGGTGGTAAACTACTGCTGAAAGTCAATGTAGAAACTATTTGTATTTGTTTTCTGGTATTCTAAGGCAAGATTTAAGATGACAACAAATTTCATAGCACTTTTATTTCATTTTACACTGTTTTATGGTGGAATGTGATGTTAATTTGTACATTTTGATGTTTTAAGCACAAGAATAGATAAGATATCCTTTATTTGTCCCACAATGGGGAAATTTCAGTGTTGCAACGCACAGTTAAGAGAACAGCAAGAAAACAGTAGCAGCATAGAAGTACAGACTGAATGTACTTTAATGCTAAACCAGCTGGGGTTTACTGATTGAGTAGAGAAGTGTAAAAGTGTTATTACTTTTACTGCAATTTGGAAATATAAATAATTAATTGTATTTCATTTCATGATTTACAAAAGCTTAAAAAAGATTTAAAAGGTTATAAATGAATTGGATAAAAACTATTAATCAAAGATTTCATGGTTAATAAGTTAAAAAGATTAAAGGAGAAATTCATTTTATTCTTATTACATGGGTTAAAAACAACATGTGAAGCAATGACAATTTGAGTTAAAAGCATGCATGTATATTTGAGTTAAAAACAAAGCTACTGTTACTACAAGGATTAGATAATGGAAATGGAGTTCAACAAGCTGTATACTATAATATTGTTATTGTTATGCAGGTTAGGTTTTTTTTATTTGGAGTGACTGTTGAGAAAACGACGACTCTGGATTCGGAACTGGATTTTCCCTCGGAGGAAACGGCGAGCCTGTCCCAGAACCAGAACTGTGCACTGAGAACAACATTCTTCTCTGCTCTTCTGTCGAACTCATTGCGTCGTAACCACTCAAACTACCACAGCGAGGATCCTTTAAGAACATTGACTCTGACTAAAGCGACTAAATATACTGAGCTCAGTGGGACTTTGGTTCTGAATTATTGTGCACAACTTGAATGTAAACATACATTGCCGGCTGCTAAGTTGTAAACAAATCTTTTTGTTTCGTTTTCAATTTTTTCTATTCAATACAAACCAAGCTTGCTCATCTCTTTCTCAAGCCATCTCATTTACACTCACACCCTTACTTTTCCTATTGTAGCCCTTGAGAACCTAGTGCCTGGTCCTACTACTAGATAACTTTACTAATCTTGGGGCAAGGGTCACATTACTCTTCCCACTGAGTCTTTCTTCAAGTGACCAAACCTTTGTTGATATTAAATTATGTGAAAATTTCTGTTTCTTGTGTTTCAGATGTAATTAGAAATTTTGCGTATTATTTTTTATATTATTACTTGGGTATTTGTTGGACCACTACTTTGAACTGCTTGAGTGATAGTATTTTGTACCTACACTTGCCCTTGCCCCTGGTACTTTCTCCAAACTCACAGTATTTGAGTTCTCACCATTTTCCCGATCATCATGACGTAGGGGCCCAGGTACTTGTTGACTCCGAAGATGTCGAGCACTCGGATGTACCAGAAGATAATGTCCACGCAGTAGATGACGCGGCCGTAGCCCATGTAGGGTTCGGCCTGTAACCGCAGCAACAGCCCCAGGAGGAAGGTGGAGATGGCTGCCAGGTCCGTGATGTTCCAGTAATCCTCCAACCACACGTTTATCTTCTGCTTCAGCTTCCCCGGCTCCGACATAAGGATCTGAGGGACGGGTCTGGTTAGTCACTATAGTATCCAGACGTAAGCATTATATTTGACTTATTGGACTGTAATACTAGTGGTACTTTGCAGCTGATGTCGTCTACGTTCCCAGAGAGGTGAAGCTAACCTGAGGCACTGCTCTGTCTGCGGCTGTTACTGAAGTTAGACTTTTAATCTGAGCTTTGTTTTAACACTATGACTGATTTAGCTAGATCTACAATAGTTCTGATTTTGTGATGTTAAACGAGTCCCTCTCAAATAATAACATTAAAGTCACAAGCTAGTAACATTAGCCAACAGTTTTTCAGTTAGTCACACTTACACCTGCAAAAAAGCTTGGAAAAATTTAAGATATAAACACTTAAATTTATCAAAAAATTACTTAAAAGTAGTGAAATTATCTGTCCATGCAGCAAGATAATTTTACTTGAAGTTATCTTGAAATAAACTACCTCTAGACTAGAATTAAGCAGTCTCTGGTGAGTGTTCATGGGCTATAAATACATTTATGGATGCTACATTTTAGATAAACATTCCTGAGTATCAAGCAAATCTGTATCATTAAATCTAAAAGCAAGTGTTGCAGGGGAAAACTGGTAAATGGATTGTAGTTTCTTTTAAAAATGTATTGCCTAAATTTAAGATTTTCTGACTAGTTGAGTCATGGAAGAAATATCTGTGACAATTTTTAAGATTATACAACCAAATCAGAACTAGTAAGTAGCTAATAAATCTGAAAACAAGATGAATAAACCGATGTAAGTTTTAAAATCTTGGCCAGATCAGAGAAATTTGCAGTGTACTTACCTAAACAAGACCATAGGTGCTCGTATTGATCACAAGCTCCTAAAAATGTGTGACTTAAATCCATTTTGTTTACTTCTTTAGTTTTTTAGCCCATTTAAAAACTTATCAGGCTGTGTTTGCATTGCGTCACCATGGCAACTGCTGAATATTCCTCCATGAACATAACATGAAATACCCCCCAGTGTGATATCACTGCAAAGTATCTGTATATATTTTTACATTTCTAAAACCGTAAGTCTATAACCCCAGTAGTTAATAAGATGTCAGTGTAGTTGTGGCTGTAGTTGTAACAAAGCAGAAGCCGTAGAAGTCGTAGAAGAAGTATTCGTAGTAACTTGAGTTGTGATGGTATAATTTATTACAGGCGTCTGTACCTGTCGGACTTTCTCGAGGCCCAGGGTGATGATGTAAGAGATGACGATCCACTCCTGAAGAGACGGCCATCGCTCCATCTTCACTAGGATGATGTAGTTGTAGAGCATCAGATAAACCAGGTACGAGATCTGACACAACAGAGGACACCAACAGAGGGAAATGCAGGTTAAAATCTACAGTCTGTGGGCTTACCTACCCAAACTGTGCTGAAAAAGTATTGTGATGGGACCGTTTAGTGTTGTTATGGTACTACAATTTCAAACTCGATTTCATTACTAAGGAACAGAGCCAATACTCAAAACAGATGTCGATACCACAGTAATAAATACTCTTTATTTAGACAACAGAATGTGATTTTCAACACTTTTATATACCATATGGTCTTCTACCTGTGTAATCCCTCAGTGGTCTATGGGCGTTATACTAGTCTATGTGCTCTTATACTTGTTCTGATGCAGTTCAAGATCATTCTAAAGCTTCAGGAAAGGTTCGTTTCTGTCCTGTGAATGTGACTTTTTTAGTATCGATACCTGCTCAGAGTATCTAGTTTCTATACTAGTTTTAGTATTGAATCGTATCTGATTTTCGATACTTTTGAGAATCAAAAACATCAAAAATGTCCTTATGTGGGGCCAATAGGAGCTTGGAATGAAAAAAGTAAAACTATAAAACCAAAAACCACATGTACTCACAGTGTTGAACCAGAACTTGGTGAACGGTGCATTGTAAAACTCATAAATCTTCTTCCCAATTGGAACTCTCTTCTTATTGGCCTTTGGGTCCTCCTCTTCATCTCCTTTTTTAGAGGTGGTGTCCACGTTTGACACGGCATCCTTAAAAAAAAGAACAAAAAAAGATATGACTTTAAAACATTTTTCTTTTTTGACAATCGATTTGCTACTTATATGAACTGATGGGAATCAAGAGAAGATAGAAAGATGGAAGTGGCTGATGGTTCTGCTGCTTAAACATTGGAAGAATGAGGGCAAAATCAGGAGATTCGGATTGGCTGAGAAACAGGAAGTAGAAGCAAGGACAAATATAGAGTTCCTGAATAAATGCAACAGGTTTAGACAGAAATTAAATCAGGTTTGTAGTAGTATTGCAGTGAGTTCTGGTGGTAGTAGTCCATACCTTGCTGGACTTGTTATCGTCGTCTTTGCCTTTGGGCTCCTCGCTCGTGGAAGACTCCTCTCCGAGACGAAAGTCCATGAGTAAAATGAACGGAGGGAAGATGATGCCCAAGATCACCTAAAACACCAAAGCAGTCACACAAAAGTTTATATGTTGATAAAAACTCAAAACTCCAGCTCCACCTATGCGACCCCATCTTATAGGATTTGAACCAGGTTACAGAGAGAGTTTATTTGCTTTTCATGTACATTATAACTATGGCTGCCAAAGGATTATTTTTTAAAATCTCGATTAAGATCAGAAATTCCATAGTTAATCGTGATTAATCGCATATTGAATTGTATGTTTAAAATTGTGTTATTTTGTATTTCAAGACAGTTTTAAAGCCATAATGTAAAGAAATTCTAACCCATTTAGCAATCACTGTAGTTGCTGGTTGCTGTAGCTTGGAGGTTGTAACTTAGACTAGACGTTCTTCAGTGGTACTGAAACTCTGCTTGTATTTAACTCTTGCTGTATTTAACTCTTGTCTTGTAAACTGTACCATCTGGAATTTTTTTATACTCAAATAAACCGTTCAAGTTGGCGGTAAGTTTACTGAAACACGGCACTCTGAAGTTCGAAAGCGAAACGGCTATTTTTAGAAGGGACAAAAGGCTGGTGAACTCTAATTGCGAGTAAAAACAAATATCGCGTTATGGACGGCATTCATCTAGTCACGATTAACGCGTTAACGTTGACAGCTCTTAATTATAACTGATAATTCTTTAGCCGTATTCAGTCATACAGCACCCTTTAGTTTTCATACTGATAGAAAGGGAGTGCATGTACAGTGAAAGCAGAAGAGGTCCAAGCACTGACCCTTGTGGTAAGACAGAGAGTACCTGCCCTTTTCAACGTGGATAGTAAATCTTCAGTCAGATATGGCTTTGGGATCGACCCCGTTGCATCTGAAATGGCCCAGTAGCTCATGATCGTTGTAGCGGGAAGCTCCGCTCCACCCAAACCCAGGCCTTACCTTGAGGCTGTTGCTTTTGCCCATGCGCAGACAGCCCATCCACATGTCCGTGAGGAGCATCTGGCTGCAGGTGTGAGCGATGAAGTCTCGGTGCTTCGCGGCCACGGCCAGTTTGAGGCAGGTCGAGTTGCTCCAGTTCTTCAGTTGGTAGGTCAGGAGCTTCATGGCCACCTGCTCATCGCGTTTGTACGACTGGTCCAGAAGCTCATACGCCAGCTGACCAAACTCTCTGAGACAAGAAACAGATGAGTTCTTTTTCTATTGAATAATTCTAATATGCATTACAAAGAAAGTAAGTACTGGGACACTGGACAAACGGTTCAAATCAAACTCAAATAGAAAACGCAATAGATTGAGTTTATAACATTCTAGTGCGTGACTCCATTCTCACTCATCCAAAACCTTGGCATCCTCCTCTACCTCAACCTCTCTTGAATCTCACGTTAAACAAATAACTCAGACTACCATTTTCCATCTCAGTTGTTTCTTACTTTGAGTTGTTCTCCAGGTCCTGGTAGATGTCATCCACCAGTTCGCTCTGAGACGACTCGTGGGCCATGGCTTTGTACAGTTTACAGGCCACCAGGGCTTTGGCCATGGCCTCCTCCCCGCGCTGCCACAGGAACAGCGCCATCTTCTGGCGCTTCATGAGAACTGCCCACACCATCAGCTCGTGGAAGGGATACTGGAACCTGCTGACCTCGGGGTTGTCCACGTCAATGTCGACTTCCTCCTCTTTCTTCTTGGTCTTCTTTCCTTTACCCTTTTGTCGCGGTTCATCGTCCTGCCAATGAAAATGTGAAATTGTAAACAAACTGTAAACCAAACCGAATCGAAATAACGTGTGATTACGTACCTCCATGCCAAGAAGTTTCAGGGCTTTAGGCTGAGAAAAGAAGAACTTGGTTTTAGTAATTCACTGTCACCTTAGACATCGCATCCAAAAAGCAAAATTGTATTAGAGTCATGCAGTTGTTGGCACCATTGATGGATCATGGTAGCAAGTCGCAGATTTTTTACCATTTATGCCAAAATTACTACACAAATCACTGTTTAAGAAAATAAAATTTGGGAAAGAGGTAAGAACCAAGTTGAGGACCAATGAAAACAGGAGGTTGATCAGAACAATGACGTCTTGAATACAGGAGAATAAAGATTACTCAGACATGTATGAACCACGCTTTTTAAACAAATATGGTTTTCTTGTAATTTAATAACACAGAAAACAGACTTTATTTAGTGGCATTTTATACAACAAATGTACAAATTTATGGTTCAAAAATCTTCAAACCACATGCTTTTACTGACAGGTGATTGACTGCAGATGTCACTATTACAAAATCCCCAAACTTTGAAATTACTGGATCTTGATTATATTAAAATTTGGTTAATTGCACAGCCCTATTGTATGTCAGCTTGACTTTAAATTATATATGCACCCTCTGCTGACTCTGTAAACATTAAAAATACTTGGTTAGTGCCGTCCGAAACAGGCCCTCACCCGCTTGAGTCCGTAGAGGTTGTTGTAGAGAGTCCTGAAGGTTTTCCTGGTGTAGTTGCAGCGATAAGCCCCGCCCATCAGGAACTCCAGCACCAAACCGATGTCAATCAGCGTGATCTGGTAATCCGGAGGAAGGTTGCCCTGGAAACAAGAGACGTCTATGAGCCACGACGAGTTTAGGAAAAAAGTTTGATTTTGTAGAGTAAAGATATGGATTACCTTCTTTACATCTCTGACCACAAAGTGCAAAGTGTTGGGGGGTCCTAGTTTCTGTAAAAGAGAAAAAACTGTTGTGAAAGTTGTGACGAATAATGATCAAACATTTATTTAGTTAGAAATAAATGGAGAATGAGATATGATCCATGATTTTGGCATTATAATGAAGAGGAGGAGTGTATTAGAAGTATAGAAGTCATTGTCTACCATGAGATTTTTCCTCTCTATTTGACTCATCATTTTACTTGTTTTGAGATTGATTAAAAAGCAATTGGTGAGAGCATTTTCCTTCTTAAAGTTGCACATTTGTCGTGAAGACTAGTATGGCATTAATGTCATCTATTTCCATTTCGACAAGCAGGTGGTGCTTTAAAACTTTACTGTGGATGGAACATTTCAGGCAAAGCAGTGACGTTTTCATGGTGATCTGCAGCTAGAGGACCCATCACTGCAATATTTTCATAGTCTGTCTTTATATTTATGCTTTAGTTGAGCTTTAGCTTTACACTGTAGGCAGTTAAGTGGATATTTTGACAATCTGGTGAGTTTTATGCCTATTCTCCAACTCCAGGCTGTATAAACTTGAATTCTTATTGCATTTAAGCATATTCGGTGATGTGTATTTGTCTAATGAGGGAGGGTGTGGCCTAAGGAGATCAACACCCTATATTTACGTGTGAAGAATTATTAGACAGCTTCTTTTCCTCACGCAAAATGGGCCAAAAAAAGAGCTTTAACTGACTCTGAAAAGTGAAAATTGTAAAAAAAAAAAAAAAAAGCTTTTCAGAGGAAACCAGAACTCTTTAAATTGCAAAGATATTGGGGTGTGATCACAGAACCATCAGACCTTATGCTGCAAATAGTCAACAGTGTCACAAGAAACGTGTTGAGAAAAAAGGAAGGTGCAAATTAACTGCAAGGGATTTGAGAAGAATTAAATATGAAGCTACCAGGAACCCATTCCCCTCCAGCTCTGTTATATTTCAGAACTGCAATCTACTTGAAATGTCCAGAAGTACAAGGTGTTTAGTACTCAGAGATGTAGCCAAGGTAGGGAAGGCTGAAACCCGACCACCATTTCATAGCGCACCTTTATATTTATGTTTTAGTTGTGCTTTAGCTTTAGTTGAGTGCTATGATTAAGTAATATCGAAATGTGTCTGACCGTGTTGTAGAGCTCCTCCAGTCGGGGGATGGTGAGGAAGTGGTGGATGTTGACTCCGTTTTCGATCAAAAGTTTGACAAAGTCGACTCTGTCCAGCACCAGAGCGTCCATCATCGACTGCTCCAGAGCGTTCACCTGCAGACAGACAAGAGAACACCAGACTTGCAATACAAGCAAACTGGGATTCATGTTTCGGACACTTTTCTTTACGAATACTAGCAGATAACGTCTTCCAGTGCAGACCAGGGACCACACAACAGCTGAACCAAGACTAAAACAGATCTAGCCCAGGATTAAATAAAGCCTTATGACAGGAAAACCAGATTTATCACATTTGCAGACATTTGCATACATTTTACTTCAGTTGAACTCCGTTAGATTGCCAGGATTGCAGTAACCTGTCCTCACGGAAAACTGTATAATAGAAACATTGGTCCTCTGACAGTGGTAGTTCAGTGCTTTGAGTGGCTTAAAGGTGGAAAAGCTCTAAATCTAAAAACCACTGAACAAATTTTTGTTTCGCAGTTTTCACGTGTCCGTACCCAGTTGAGCAGCTCCAGTTTGCGTGGGTCTGTCTCTTTGGGAGGTTCTGGTTTGTCTTTGCCTTTGTTTTTCTTCCCTTTGGCTTTCCACTTCCCGGCCACAGTCACCACACGCTGAGCAGCTCCGGGGCTTTTGGGACGGTCACTCGCCATCCCAATCACAGGCTGCAACACACACCAGTCAAATGTGTATATATATATTTTTTTACGTATGCAACTTTTAATACAATTTTATATTTTCTTTTTAAAATAATAAATTTCATGAACATAAACAAGATCAATGTTTCAAGCTGCACTATGTAACTTTTCTGATACCTGCTAGTTTGCACTGAGTTATCACCTAGTTTTGGATGTTCTGAAGTATGGCATTAAACTAATTTATAGCATTTATTCAATTACAGACGTTTTATTGCTAAGTAAACAAATAAATACAAAATCAACTTGAACACTGGAAAAAACAATATCAAGGTAAGTAAAAACTTAAATTAAGAACATTTTACTTTATTTGAGTCAATTCAGCTTGACAAAAGCTTGATAAAATTATCAATTTGTGAAAAATGGCCAAGAAAAACAACTTTTTGCACTTAAAATAAGAAAAAAATTGAATGTAGCTTGAATTTAGAATTTATTTCCAGTGGTAGATAATTTTACTTGTCAAGTTGAATCTACTCAAATAAAGTAAAATGTTCTTAATTTAAGTCATTTAACTTGCTTAGATAGTGTTTTTTTCCCCAGTGTACCAATAGAAAGTGTTTTTTTTTCTTGATTCAAGCAAAATTAGATTCTGTTTCTTATTTTAAGTGCTAAAAGTTCTTATTTTAAGTTTAGCAAGTTGTATTTTCATATTTTAAGTACTAAAAGTCTTGTTCCACTGGCAGATCATTTTATTTGTCAAGTGAAATTTACTCATGATAAAAATTTCTTAATTCAAGTTATCTTAACTTGACTAGATTTTGTTTTTTTTCGTGAATGCAGACAGTGAGTGGAGCTATCTCTTCTGAGCTGTAACTTGGCCTTGTGGTGTCGTAGATAGATAACTTTAATGTCATACTGTGGAACATTTCAGTCAAAACAATAACATTTATGAGCAGACAAACGGCTGGCAGAACCTCCAACAGAAAGCTCCATAGTGCTGCTTTAAATGTAGTTCAGATATTGGTGTTATTTTGTGTTATAAGAAGAAGAATCGGGGTGTTTTGAGCTGACCGGCCAGTGCAGTCCGTAGACAAAGATCTGGTTGCGTGCGATGTCCACTCTGTTCCAGGCCAGAGCCAGACTCAGCTGATCCGTGGCACAAGCGTTTGTCCCTGGAATTAATTGGAATTTAGAATATACTCAAAATAAGTCACATGTAAACAGTTATTTGTGAAAACTAGGTAATAAAAACAACTGTCATTTACTCATTGTGAAATAGTGTTTTCCAAAGCCAAATCTGTTTTACTGCAATGAAAATATTGTTCTATCTCTTTTTGAAGGCAACATTTTTTTTCTTGGAGTTGTGTTTTGTTTCATTTACACATATTTAACACACAAGCCCTGCAGATTTAGGATGAGTTTTCCTCTGCAACAACACTCTGTTCCACCTGGTGATGTCTTGTGGTAATACAGAACGAGCTCCACTGTGTTTTTAAACTCCATGCACCTTCACTGGAATCATTTGGAGCATTTCAGCCTGATTTCTTCACTGAACTAAAGGTAAAAGGAGCTGTTAACGTGAAAACTACTGCTTTGTGACATCACAAGGTGGAACTTGGAGCTTTGGAGATGTGAACAGACTCCAAAGGAAATGCAGGATTACTCAAACGTGTGAATGAAACCAAACACAACTCCAGGTATTATAACATGGGTTAGAGCTCACAAGCATTAAAATACAAAACAAAAAGCACAGTGACATCTGTTTTTCTAAAAATAAGCTCGTCTTCGCATTGGTGGTTTTCAGATTCTAGGCTTTGATTCTCACCTTTGAGCAGAGCAGTGAGGATGGACATCTCGATGTCCTGCTGTCCCTCAGAGCCCATTCGAAACACTGTGATCTGAACAAACGGCACATTTGGGACATTTTGTTCTGAAACTCCAATTTACACACAAAACTTTTACAATTATTGGCTGTGCTCACACTTACTTACAGATACCATGACAAAACCGAGGCTATAACTAAAACTGGATTAGACCAAGACCAAGTACATCAATGAACATGTGTACAGTCAGGACAAGTGTGAATTTTTGAACAGTCAAGTGTTTTTTTGTTGTTTTTTTGCCTATTGATTAGACTGCACCAAAGCACTCAGACGCTAATGCTGCTTCCTTGTGGTGTTTAGATCAAATGTCCAATTCAATCCACTTTATTTGTATAGATCATTCCATAAACAGTTTCCAAAGTGCTGCACAAATACATAGTAAGAACAACAATAATAAATAATAAAACAATGACAAATTAAATGCTCAGATTTAAGCGATACTAGTCTTAAAACAATAAAACCAGTCAAATAACACAAAAACCATAGAATAGCAATAAATAAATAAATAAAAGCAATAAAATAAATAAAAGACACAGAAGATCACACAACTCACGCGGTGTTAAAAGCCACAGAATAATGTCTGACTTTCTGAATGGAAGCTGCAGATAATTTAGAGATTAATTTGAGAAACAAATGAGGAAGCCTGAGATTTTTATTTTTTTTTTTAATCAAGTTAACCTTAAATGGGGAGAATGCTATCAGCTTCTATCAACTTCTAAAATAGTTTCAGCTCAAAATTGTGAATGACAAATAGATACAGTGTGTTTCAGTTTTCAACCAAAAGCACATGATCATACACAGATTAGATGAGGAAGAAATGTCCCGTATGAACTGCCCGACATGCACATGAAAGCAGCACGAGAGCCCAACAGCCAGTACTTTGTCTCTGACAAAATGACCTTGACTTTTGGGGTTCCTCAGGGGTCAGTCTTCAGACCTGCTGTATTTCCACCTTGAATCCCATGTCATTTATGTATCTATTTAAAACAGGCAGTGTGAAGTTACATAATGCCCAAAATGATGCTCTCAGTGTTCGTCGAGGGTCTGTGTCCTTCCTCAGACTAATTATCTTGTTATGGTTTATGGTGAATGTATTTGAACCGTAAATCAAATGACAATGACATGATTATTATATGAACACCACAGATGATAAAATAAACTCTCATTCCTTTAGTAATGACCGAATACAAGCTTATAATATGTGTTTTTGGACTAGTGATCCTGTAGTTCCTGGATGAATGCTTAACCACTGGACCACAGCCACCTCAAATCAAATATGTGTTGTTAAGTTGAGTCTCTATAAAGTATTTAAAGCCTATATTATAAGGCTTTTCAGTATTATGGTTCATGGTGGTCAAGATACTTGAACAATAAATGAATGACACACAAATGACAATTGAAATGAACTCAATAGTATAGTTTTATTGAATGAAAATGACATGATTGAGAAAAATGGCAAAAATAGCAATTCCTTTAGCAAAACAACTATACAAACTGACTTAAAGAGCCTGTACCTGATTTTTACCCAGTGTATTTGAGCTAAATTTGTCTTACCCCAGTATAGATATATTGTATAAGCTGGTCTTGAGGTTAAAATAAGTCAGCTGTGTGCTGTGTGCATCAAATTTTATTGTCACATAATCAGGAAGTGTGTTTGCATGCTAGTTGTTGTTATTGCAAAACTAATTAGGATGCTCTGAATGCATAAGGTGAGTGAGGAATGACTTTGGACCACTGCAAACCATTTAAAACGAACGTTTTTTCATGGTTTTAAGACAGTAAAAGTCAGGTAGAGTGCCTTTATGTCCTGAGGATGATTAGTCTCCTCATCTGAAACCTACCAGGGACTTTCTCTTCATGCATTCGGTCACCATGAGGAAGATCTGCTGAGCCTGACTGCGGCTGTAGTTAAACGTTTTCTGGATCGTGACCAACAGTTGGTCTTTGACGCCTTCACTGACCGTCCTGGAAAACACAACATATAAAGATATAATGAGTCCATTATTGGTTTTACAACTTTAATAACTTTAACTTTAAGAAAATTCTGAAGCTTTTGCACATCTTGGGTTCGTGTCTGCATCTGATTTGCAGTTTGAGCTCCTATCAGATTCTTTTTTATAGGTGAAAAAGCAATAAATTATCAATACAGTATTAGTTTTAGACCTAAAAGTTGCAAATTAATGTGTTTATAGTTAATAATTAGTTAGTTAGAATATAGTACTAAATCCCGCTATAAATAAAGGTCATACAGACAAGAAAATTAAACTAAACTAAAAAATAATAAAATCCAGATTATGTCTCTGTGGCAAGTTGATTTTGCTTTACGTGTGATATTAATGATGTTAAAATGTCTTCTCCTGAACAGATGGCTTTATGGTTGGAGCCAGTATGACCCTGGGAGCTGATCTGACCTTCCTGATGTATTTAAAACCGTTGCGATGTTCCTGTATTGTTTATCTCCAGAATCAGAATATTCCACATCAGAACAGCTATTAACCTTTGTGCATAATGGACGTGGGGTGAAAGGTCCGACATTATCTGGGATTTAATCTAGAGGAAATTAAATGTCAAAGGAATGTGATTGTCATGGGTTTGTCCAGAGCAGATGAAAGTTATAATAATGTAAATGTTAAAATAAGACCTACTGCGTACTAATATCACTCGTAAGAACATTTTTTGTCAACTAAGATAATTTTTTGTCTACTAAACTCGTACCCGTCTTCCTCGCAGTACTTGTGCGCAAATGAGAGTATGTCAGATGCCCTCCCGCTGCCGTCACACACCACCACAGGCACAGGGGGCTGCTCTTTCAGACTCTCCAGGACGATGGAGATCACATTAGGCCCACCCTCCAAAATCAGGCAGACCACCGGCACGCCATGACCCAGACCTGCCAACGCAAATGTACAGGATGTGTTAATGAGAAAAGTGCATTGTTTTATGTTAAATTAAGGATAAGAGATACTAAAGTGGAGCTATGTATCTTTTCTGGTGGAAGTTCTATTCACTTATGTCTCTTTGTTTCATAGTGTGACCTTAAACAAAAATATCTCCATGGAGGCGAGATGATTTAGTAATAAAAACACCTTTACTTAGAGACAAACAGGTTTCAAACAATCCACCAGAAAAGTTACATAAAGCAGAACATAAGCACAAATATTACTTTAGAAATGATACAAATCCAAATAAAACTTTGTAGAGCACAAATTTATAGATGATTGAATTAGACCATGACCAGTGTCTTTATACATTCGAGTTGCTTTAGCTATTGGTAAATACATATATTGGTGAAAACATTGCAGTTATGACATTTTCTCTAATATCCCAACATTAGCAGCAGGTCCCCCTCTCTCTGGTTGTCTCTGGTTGTCTGTGGTTGTCTCTGTTCCAGTTGCAGTGAGTGGTGACGGCTGAGCCTCCCTTTGCGGTCCCTGCCTCTCAAACAGCCCCAGGCATAGGATGACAAAGGGAAACCCACAGGTCACATGACACGGGCGCAGGGATCACATGGTCACATAACCACAGCACAGATCTAAGGATGATTGCACAGGGAGGGCATCTGAACATTCACTGTTCACTGTTTAAACTCACGAGTGTTGATCTTCTGCAGGGAGATGTGCTTCTCCAGCTGTCTGCGCAGTCGGACTTCTGCCCCGTACTTCCCTGTGGTCCCGTTATCGGCGAGGATGAAGTGAGAGTGAGAACTGTTCAGGACGGACAGTTTACTCAGAGGGTTGGACATGGTCTGGTACGGACGCGTCACCTGAAAAAGACTTCAGGTCAATACAGGGAGGACAGGCACCAAGATGAACATAAAAAATCTCAGTAGCTGTAGCAGTATAGTCGCATATTGTTATCAAAGACCTATTGTGTACAAACTATCAGATACTTTTCCATTTGTGCGGGACTCACATCTTTGCCGATGAGGTCCTCCTTGTTCTCGATGATTCCCCAGGGAGCGATGCCGATGGCGCAGACTTTTCCTCTGGACTTGGAGGAGTGCTCCTTCAGAGCGTCTCCAACATGGCGGATCACGCCTGTCACGACAAAAATGAGACAATTCTGCTTCAACATGTGTCCAGACTCTGATGGCCAAACCCACACCGAAGCGGGGGACCAGCAGGGACCATAGAGTTTAAACGATGGTGTGACCATGTTATTTAGGGGAACTGGTTTGAATACGATCTGACTGGTCTATATTTGGACTGAACTGGTTAACATTGGTTCCAAACTAGCACAAAGTGGGTCTAATTAGGTTTTTTCAGTAGTTTTTTTTATTATTTTTTTAATTTTTTTTTACAAATGATATAAACTGCTTGAAACTTAAAGGTTAAAACTATACTCAGTCTTGCATATTGTCTTGTATACTGAACCCCACCTGTACTGACTCCCCCGGTGAAGATCCAGGCTCCGGTGGTGACGCTGGCTTTGATCAGACCCTTCCCAAAGACCTGCTTGAGTTTTGGGGGCAGCTCAAAGTTCTGCAGCCCCCCGTGGACTGACACCAGGAGAGTGGGGAGCTCCAGCTGCCACTCCTTCACCATCATCTGCAGCAGCGAGTCGGGCTTCGAGTCGTACGCCACACGGATGTACTGCGGGAGACAGAGACTAGATGTAAGTATCTAGTGGAGGTTTTAAGACTCCAGATGTGTGATAATGTCATTGTTTCATATGGGGGGGGCAAGAGCCAGTTTTTCCTATTGAAAATCTGCAGTGATATGACGCTGGGGGTGTTATAAATGTATCTCTATGGTGGAATATTCAGCAGCTACCATGATGACACAATCCACACATTAGCAAACACACCCCACACTGGAAAAAACAATATCTAGGTAAATTAAAATGATTTAAATTAAGAATATTTTACTTTATTTGAGTAGATTCAACTTGACAAGTAAAATTATCTGCCAGTGGAGAAAGTGTTTTTTTCTTAATTCAAGCAACATTTGATTTTGTTTCTTATTTTAAGTGCAAAAAGTTGTTTTTCTTAATTTAAGTGTAGTAAAATGTATTTTCGTATTTTAAGTGCAAAATATCTTGTTCCACTGGGAGATAATTTTACTACTATAAGTGAAACTGACTCAAATCGTGGTAAAACTTTCTTTATTCAAGTCATTTTAACTTGATTATATTTTGTTTTTTGCAGTGAAAAGAGTTTTAAGAAAATACAAAGTGGATTTAAACCTATTTCCAGGAGCTTGTGATCGATTTGCTTGGACTGTTTTCAGTTTCTTTTAATATCTCTAAGTGCACACAATCCATGGATTTCTGAAGCATGGAAAATTAAGACTGTTAACGAGTTGAAAGCCAATTTTATGTCTTTTAAGTGGAAAAAAAAAAGTCCTCAAAATGGAGTAAGGAAGCCAAAACCTATGAATTCAATACTGTTATTCCTGTGTCATTATGTCTCTCCGTACCATGGCTTTGTTGACGTGGCCTCCGCCCTGAAACTCCACCACTCCGTAGGCGTCGGTGGGCGTGGCCTGGGTATGTCTGAGCGCGCTCCATCTCTCTCCAGGCTGCACCTCTAGGGCGGCGCTGTTCTGGGCTTTGTGCTGGCCCACCAACTGCCCACAACTGCACCTGCACGGACGGGGCAACACTAGGGTTAGTTTGACATTATATTTTATTTCTGTATAACTTTTCAAGGAGGAGGTGAAGTTTAAAATGTGCTTGTTGCCATGGAGATGTTGCATTAACTGGAATGTTCCTGAGTGTACTGTTAAACCAACTGGTAGAGACAAAGTGAAAAGGTGTGACCCTCTAGACCAGGCATGTCCAAACTTTGGCCCACAAGTAGTACTTTTTACTGCATGTTTTTGAAATCTGCCTTGACCAAGCAAATTTAGCCTCTTGAGACCCCGCGGCTTCATACGAGGACATTACATTTTTACCTCTTAGCGCCACGATTTTACATTTTTTTAAACTTTCATCCGTTCGCCACATTGAGGGACACAGCCTGTGCGATCTTGTGCTGATATCATAATATTACACCAATTTCAATTTTAAAAAAATGTCGGGAAATCAACAAAAAAACTCTACAGCAGCCCCCGAAAGAGAAAACACAGCATAGTAAAGTTTATATCCAAATTTTATGAATGAAACCAATGTATTTAAGTACAATAATGTCTCTATCTTCATACGGCATTAAAATTTGACCGATTTTAGTGATCACAGCTGACGAGAGCATCAGTAAATGTCATGTTGTCTGAGGACATTGGGACATTGTGTTGTTAGGTAAATTTGGGAATATTTAAAGAGTTTAAAGTCGCTGGACGGTTCTGCTGCTGGAGAGGAAACTGCCGCCTGCCTCCATTTTGTACCTTTTTGCACTTTTTGCACCTCCACTTTTTTTGTAATGATTGAAAACCAGAAAAAATTAAAACTGTGGACCACATTTTCACGCCTTTGTCTGTGTTTTTAACCTCGCTCACTGAACCCCGACCCGCTCACGGTCGACCTACGTCACATTTGGCCTGTTTAGGGCTTGAAATAAACAGCAAAAACTAGTTATTATACTTATTAGGTCCTACTTATCCCAAATAGCAAGAAGAAATAAAAAATGCACAGACAAACGCTCAGGTCTCAGGAGGTTAGTGTGTCGTTTTGAGGGTCTAAGCATGAACAAAGGTCTGGAGCGTCATTAAAACCTGTTATAAACGCACAGATTTTAATTACTCACTGTTTTGTCCACCAGTCTATGACCCTCGATCATCCGTCACACTGTGTTTTTATATGTGGTCCTTGATGAAAGAAGTTTGGACACCCCTGCTCTAGACCTTATGTTTTTCAATGATGAAAATTAAATATACGCAAGATACATTTAAGTTTAATGCCTAAACTATGGAACATTCCAGGAAAAGCAATGACCTTTAAGTGTTACAAATATACAAACGTGTTCCTCATGTGCATCAGGCAGTACCTGTGAGGGTCTTTGCTGGGGATGATCCGGACACATTCTCGTTTTTGGAAAGTTTTCTCGATCCACGCTCGGTGAACCTGTGGAAGAAGGACAATTATGGTTATTCTGTCGCGATCACTGACGTGTCCGTTTGATTCCACCTCAACTGCAACAAAAAAAAAAAAATATATATATATATATAAAGATATAACCCAAGTTCCATGAGTGAGCTCGTAAAGAAGACTTATTGTGCTTGTATCTGCATATCGTTCAAATTTATGACACTCGTGGATCATTATGTTATAATTTGGACATTTTAAATCATAATATTCATCTAAAAAGACTTAAAAGAAACAAGTGCGCTGAATTCCACAGTAGAAAACAGCGGTCAGCACCTCCGATGAATAGCTGCACATCACACCCTGCAAATTTCTCTGACCTGGCCAAGATTTTAAAACGTATATCAGGTTATTCATCTTGTTTTCAGATTTATTTTCTACTTCCTCATCCTGAGACTGCTTCA
Organism: Odontamblyopus lacepedii; assembly: GCA_034769755.1. Classification (NCBI taxonomy): domain Eukaryota; kingdom Metazoa; phylum Chordata; class Actinopteri; order Gobiiformes; family Gobiidae; genus Odontamblyopus; species Odontamblyopus lacepedii. The sequence goes on from CM068349.1 coordinate 38,273,834, forward strand.
TTTGAGTCTAGAGGTCGTTTATTTTAAGAGAACTCGTCAAGTCCAACGATCTGTCCATGCGTCAAGATAATTTCACTACTTTTAAGTCATTTTCTGATAGATTTAAGTGTTTTTAAGTATATTTTAAGCTTTTTTGCAGTACATTAGTGAGTACACTGCAAAAAACAAAATCTAGTCAAGCTAAAATGACTCTGATTAAGAAAGTTTTACCATGATTTGAGTCAATTTCTCTTGACAAGTAAAATGATCTGACAGTGCAGTAAGGTTTTTGTGCTTGTACTTGCTACACTTAAGAAACTAAATCAAATGTTGCTTGAATTAAGGAAAAACACTTATTCCACTGTCAGTTAATTTTTCTTGTCAAGATTAATCTGCTCAAATAAAGTAAAATGTTGTTAATTTAAGGCATTTTAACTTACCTAGATATTCTTTTTTTTTTCTTTTTTGTGCAATAATTACTCAGAATCTTATGCGTATCACAGATTAAGAAAATAAAAATTGGAAAATTAATTAAGTACAGAGCTGTGGGCATGTACCAGTGTATAAAGATTACTCAAACATGCATGAATGAATGGTGAAAAATTAATTAAAACTTTCCATCCGTATCTATTGTGAGTAATGGTAGGTAGTTTGTTAAAATATAAAATACATATTATTTTGAAATTTTCTATTCTTCTTATTTATTTATTATTATTTTCAGAAATTTGACATAATAATTAATATTTCTTTGACTTTTTATCATTCATTCTCCGTCTCTTTCTGTGAATATTACGCTGTTTGTGCCATGTTGACCATTTCTGACATTCTCTCCATGTCCTCGGCTCTAATGCATGGAAGGATCTGGCTAATTTCTGGAGTCCATTCTTTTCTGTTTTAAATCCTCTTTCTCTCTGCGCGGTTTAATCCGGTCTAAACGCCGGACTTTGTGCCTTTAAGCCATTACTCCACTAATGACCGGCTCCATTGTGCTGGCTTAAGTCGGAGCGTGTGGGTTAGATTCCCGCTCTCTGTAATGGCAGATTAAACTCCTCACATGACATGCATTTGCACTGGTCATGTGAAGGGAAACAAGCTGCACATTCACATACTATAGAGTGAAAATACTGTATTAGAGCAACAAAGCGGCTGTTGTAAACAAGTTAGCACCACGACTTACAAGAAAATGCATTTAAAATGATCTTAGAGCAACACCTTAGTTCGAAATATGGGTCTCAAAAATGTAAATGATAAGGTATTTAAGATGTTACCAGTGAAACTTTGGTCAATAAAGCCTGGTTCTTCTAAAAAAAACTGAACTACAATCCACATTTTTAGCAACACGCTTGTCATGAACCCATTTTGCTGCTACAATAAGTCAGAGCCCGTTTTTAAGCACAAGCAAGTTGAAATTTATGTCTTTTTACACAAATTCAAGTAGATTTTTGTGCAATGTATATAAAAAAATACCCATGTGCACACAGACTTTTCTCCATTTTCACTTTTCAGCATTTTAAAATATGCTTTTTTCTACCGCGTTGCCATGAATCCTGCTCCCATGACCTTGTGGACCTCAATGAAGTCTTTGTTTCAGTGAATCCAGGGCACTGACTGAGTAAAATAGTAAGACTTGATAATATTTGACACCTAAATGTTGTTGTTTTTAGTTCTTTAAAGTAAACAGAATGGACAAGTGGACATGGTTCATTAAACAAACCTTTACAAAGCCTCATCTTCTTGCTTGTCAGATTTTGTGTCTTCATTCTTGACTGGTTCACTCCTCTTCTTGGTCTTGGCTCTTGGTCTCTGGTCTTGTCCTGATCCTGGTCTGGACTCTCTGGACTCTGGTTCCATCTTCTGCTGCTGTCTCTTTCTCCTGGTCTGGCCCTGGTCTAGTCTCTGCTCTTTACTCTCTCCTCCTGGTCTGGTCCTTGCTTCTGTCCGTTGCTTTTGTCTTCCTCTCCTGTTCGTTCTGGTTCCTGGGTTTAGTCTAATCCCTGGTCTGGTCTCTGGCTTGGACCCAATCTGGTTTTGGTCTGGTCAGCGGTGTCTGGTCCTGTTAGCTGCTCTTGTTTGATCTTCTTGTCCTCGATCCTCATCTAGTCCCTGCTCTCTTGTCTCTGCTTTGGTCCCTAGCCTGGTGTTGGTCTAGTCCTGGTCTGCTCCTGCTCTGGTCTGGTCCCTGGTCTTGGTCTAGTCCTGGTCTGGTCCTTCTCCTGCTTCTGTCTTCTTCTTCTTATACTACTGTCTGGTCTGGTCTTTAGTCAAGTTCCTGCTTCGTGGTTTCTGCTCTGGTCTCTGGTCCCTGGTCAGGTCTCTGGCTTGGTTCTTAGCCTGGTCTTTAGTCCCTGGTCTCTGGTCCCTGATCTTGGTCTAGTCTTGGTTTGGTCCTTCTCCTGCTTCTGTCTTCTTCTTTTTCTTCTACTACTGTCTGGTCTGGTCTCTAGTCAAGTTCCTGCTCCATCGTTTTGGCTCTGGTTTCTGGTCTCCGTCTTGGTTCCTAGCCTGGTCTTTGGTCCCTAGTCTCTGGTCCCTGGTCTTGGTCTAGTCCTGGTCCTGCTCCAGTCTGCCTCCGTGTGCTGTTCCTCGGAGCTTTGGGGGTAGCCTTTATGCGTTTTGTGCGTTCATATGATGAGCATGTGAGCTCAGGCCTCTTTGTTGGTCCCATGACTCTCTAATCCAGGACCAGTCCCATGATCCCTGCTGCCGCCCGCCGTCTTCCACCGGCCAAATCAGCTTTGAGAAAACACGACGAAAAACTCCTGTCTTCGCAAATTTAATCACGAACAAAAGCTCAAAAGTGCAACCCGGGTCCTCGAAGTTTGTATAAAGCAAATTCGGACTTTATAGTTAATACGACTACAGAGATTAGACAACATATATCACTAAAACATGGTTAATGTCATTATAGTTAAAGCTGCATTGTGTAACTTTTCTGGTGGTATTAAACCTTTCTATCCTCATGGAAACCAAACCAGACCAAGTTACAGGTCAGATCTGTGGAGAGGCGACCCCGCTCACAGTCAGAATGCCTGTTTTTCTAGGTATTTTTGAGCAATAAAACCACCTGTAATTGAATAAATGTAACGTAGAACTGTTTAATGTCATACCGTGGAACATTCCAGGCCGAGCAATGTCATATCTGTAGAAACAAGCAGGTGATGGACCCCTAAACGAAAAGTTACATAGTGCACCTTTAAGATATTACAAAAAATCATAGTTTTTTTCTGTACTTTCTTTTTTATTTTTGTGAAGTTTATAATTTTATTTCCTGGTTGAACACAGACAGCAGATAAGTTGAGGTATTTCCACAGCTGTTACCTAGCAACCATACTGTTAACAAGGGCCAAACGTATATAAATTGCACAATAAAATAAACAGCAACACCTTTACTTTGTTAAATGAAGGTTCAGACTGTCAGAAAATACCTTCCTTGTGCGTAAATTATGTGTATTTTGGATGGAGAAACAGCTATTCAGAAACTACTGTATACATTAGTGCATTAGTGCCATTTCTCTTCTATCGTTTCTATCGTTTCTAACCTCATTTTATCAATTATTACAGAATATACATCAGTAAATAACCTGCGGTGATTGTGTTAGTGTTGTCTCGTCACTCCGTCTTGTGGTTTTGCGACATGACGCTGCTTTACGCTCTTTGATTCTCACGCAGGTTTGCGACATGTTTTACGTTACTTAACTCATGAGCGCTGAACGACGGACGCGCAACAGGCGGAAGTTTCACACCCGGAGTCGCAAAAGACAGAGACAGCTACACAGGCAGCCCAAGAAGAAGCACTTTTACCGGAAAGAGGAGGTAGTACGTCTGTGATTTGGTTACATTTTCAGTTCAAGATGTCTGACACGGAGCAGAAAACGGCCATATGCAAACTAAGACTATTCCCGCGCCCAATGCCAACACAACAAACCACTTCTATCACCTAAAGAAGGTTTGATTTTTTCAGAGAATAACTGAAAACATACTTTATTGTGGTACATCGTGATATATATCGTTATCTTGATATAAAGTAATCTATATCGTGATAAATGATTTTTTCCATATCGCCCTGCATTAGTATATAGTTCTCCATAAACACTTTATTTGTCTTTGGAAAGCTGGGGTTTAAATAATCCGTTTTGAAATCTGGAAGCACAAAAGTTTGGTTTGATTTGCAAAGGAAAGATTCCGAAGCCTCTTTTCGTGGAACTCTTATGTAATCAACGAACCAAACGACTGGTACCGAGAGTCAGAGGCAAACACCACAGGCCCCCGCTCACACTCACTGTAGCTCTGTGTAACAAAGTGCACATGTTTTAATGATATTTCCATCATTATTATTCATATTTCAAAAAATAAATACACTGCAAATAATAAAATTTAGCCAAGTTAAGATGACTTTAATTAAGAAAGTTTGAGTAAATTTCACTGGACAAGTAAAGTGATCTGCCAGTGGACTTTTTGTGCTTAAAATATGAAAATGCATTTTGCTACACTTAAAATAAGAAAAACAACAACTTTTTGCACTTAAAATAAGAAACAAAATCAAATGTTGCTTGAATTAAGAAAAAAAACACTTATTCCACTGGTAGATAATTTTGCTTAAATTGAATCTGCTTAAAGTAAAATGTTCTTAATTAAAGTCATTTTAGCTTATCTAAATATTGTTTTTTTTTTTTCCAGTGTAGTGCATAGAAAATAGATTTAAAGATTTTTTTCCTTCAATGAAACAGAAAATGTGCCCCAAAGCTCCTGTAGAGGTGCAAATGCAAGAACAGAAAAACAAAAAGCCTTCGTCACATCATTTTTCTTGCTTTGGACCACAGTGTGATTTTTTTCTTTATCCTTAAATGTGCAATGCTTTACTTTTCTAGGGTCCGTCACATGCTTTTCTTCAAGGAGATGTTATTGCTTTGTCTGGAATGTTTCACAGTATGGCATTAAACCTTTTTATCTTCACGGAGACCAAACCAGACCAAGTTACAGGTCAGATCTGTGGAGAGGCGACCCCGCTCACAGTCAGAACGCCTGTTTTTCTAGGTATTTTTGAGCTATAAAACCATCTCTAATTGAATAAATGTAAAGTAGAGCTGTTTAATGTCACACTGGGGGATATTCCAGGCAGAGCAATGACATCTCCATAGCAACAAGCAGGTGACGGAAATGCGTTTTGACTTAAATTAAAATAACTATATGTTTTACGGTACTTTTGAGTAAAACATTTATATCACAGCTTAGGAAACAGCAGATTTCAATTTACAAAAATAAAAAAAGCTCCGTCCATGTTTTTAATAATGATGGAAAATTTGGTTCAAAGTTTAAAAAGTCAAAAGTCGCTTTAAAGATGCTACTGACAATATAAAAGCTGCTTATAAGGCAAATATCTGTTTTTTTCCTCATTTTGTTTCCTTATATTTTTCATATTCTTTAGTCTTATACGTCTCTGTGTCTGTGCTGCTCTAATGTGAGACATGCGCCCTGTGTCCCATGAGCTCAGGTCACACACACTGACGACGCACAACGATACACACACACACACTGACGACGCACAACGATACACACACACTGACAACGCACAACATCTGCACCAATCTGATCATGAACAACAAACACAACCTTAAATACACATATGAACAGTTTAATACACAGAGGACGCACAATTTTACACACACACTGACGACGCACAACGATACACACACTCACTGAGGACACACAACGATACACACACACTGACGACGCACAACGATACACACACACACACACACACTGACGACGCACAACATCTGCAACAATCTGAACAACAAACACAACCCTAAATACACATATGAACAGTTTAATACACAGAGGACACACAATATTACACACACACACTGACGACGCACAATGATACACACACACAGTGTCTGAGGACGCACAACATTACACACACACTGAGGATGCACAACATTACACACACTCACTGAGAACACACATTACACACTCTCGCTGAGGACGCACAACATTACACACACACAAACACTCACAGGACGCATAACATCTGCACCAGTCTGATCGTGAACAATACAAGCACACACATCTACTACACACACATGCACGCACAAACACACACACACACACACACACACACACACTCTGAGGATGCACATCTGAACCAATCATTAAACACACAGTTTAGCACGTACACACAGAGCACAAACACACGATCTGTTCCACACATACACATAGTTTAATACACACATACACATACACACACATACACACACACACCTACACATTCATACACACACACGCACACACATACACACTCATACACACACACACGCACTCATACACAGAGGTCCAAAGTTATTCCTCATTTACCTTAAAAATTCTGTGCTAATTATTCTTATTGCTACTTATAAGTCATCATAATAAATGCTGACAACAACTAGCATGCTAACAGTACACTTCGCGCTCCTGTCTGGTCTGGTCCCTGGTCCGAGTCTAGTCCCTGCTCCCTGGGGTCTGGTTTGGTCCCTAGTCTGGTCTTGGTCCAGTCTTGGTTTGGTCAGTGGTGTCTGGTACAGCTCCTGTTTGCTGCTCCTGTCTGATCTTCTGGTTCTTGATCCACGTCTAGTCCCTGCTCCCTGGTCTCTGGTTTGGTCTGGTCTTGGTCTAATCCTGGTCTGGGCCCTGGTCTGGGTCTAGTCCTGGTCTGGTCCTGCTCCAGTGCGTTCACTATATTACATGATTATATACAGACATCGTTTTACATGAACACGGGGACCATAAAGAGCTTTTTGAGTTCACTCCCGGGACTCAGAATCTGCTCCGGGCAAAGAACCAAAACAGCGCGGCAGCCATTTTGGATCCAAGTAGGAAACAATAAACAAAGACGGAGCCAAGATGGAGCTTAAGGCTGTGGTGAAATGAGATTAAAGTGATTAAAGTGAATTACAAGTGATTGGGGAGTTAGCATAATAAAGCCTCGTATCACACACGCTCCATGTGACTGTAGCTCAGACACGTTTATATGAATAACTCTCTAGATTCTTTATTATCAGCTTAAACATACAAGTATTTCATGTTTAAGGGCAGGAGTCTCCAACATTTTACCCCCGGTGAGCTACTTCTACAAACCAAAAGTGGTATTTAGATGCCTACAAACACAAACCATAAATCAACATTAATGCACAATATTAGACATTAATTATGAAAAGAGACGCGTGAATCATCATATTTAAATTATTCAGTGTCATATGTACAACTCCTACTTGCGAGCTACTTGTTACAGAGTAATATGTGTCATGTCAAAGACTCTTAATGTTCCGGGGTTGTCAAAAGTGTAGAAAATCAGATACTAATCGATACTAAAACTAGTATCGAAACTAGAAACTCATTTGAGCAGGTGTCAATACTAAAAAGTCACATTCACAGGGCAAAAATGAACCTTTCCTGAATGGTTTTAGAATGATCTTGAGCTGTATCAGGACAAGTATAAGAGCACGAGTATACGTTCCTGGACCACTGAGGGATTACACAGATATAAGAGCGCACTGCAGATTTCATCAAACTAAACCAGATTTGTTCCCTTAAATTTAGACAAAAAAATCGTATTTATCTTGTTTTAAGGGATATTTACTAAATGACTGTTAAATATGTAAGATTATTAAGCCTATTTCAAGAATATATAACTTTTTTCCTTCTTTAGTTTGTACATCTATAAACTAGTTAGAATGCACAAAACAAGCAAAAAGTGTTACGTTTTTAAGACCTTTTTTATGAATGTAAATCAGTCGATCATGGACTGAAATTGTCCAGTTTTGTCTCTGCACCTTCTGTTTGTAACATGGAAAGATTATAAAAAATGTAAAAGTTTTAGGAAAGCGCTGCAATTTGTCAGTAAATTACCAAGTGATAATTAGTCTTAAAATGAGGAAATAAAGAATTTCATTAAGATTCATGAACTAAAATCAAGAATAAAACAGTCTATAAGCTTTATATTCTAGTTTTAAGATTTTTCAGCTTCATTTATTCTTGGAATTAGTGTTTTATGCTTTATTTTAGGTCACTTAAAACTTAGATTATTGCTTAGAATATTATCTTATTGTGAGATTTATGAAGGCCGAGATATATTTTCTTATTTGAAGATTTCTTGATAAGTAAATTTCACTTCCTGCACTGGCCGATCATTTCACTTGTTTCTTGAGCATTTGACTTAAAACAAGTGGATTTTTCTACTTTTAAGGAGGGGTATTTTTGCAGTGCAGAAAAGAAATTGTAAAAAAGCCATAATTTAAGATATAAAAACTTAAATCTATCAGAAAATTACTTTAAAATTGCGAAATATTTATGTTTAGTATTGTGACAACACTACAACACTATGACTCTATACTCTGATGGTGAAATAGTGTTGTAGCCACAGCTGCCCTGGGGTAGACTGGTAGAAATGAGGCTGCCGATTTCTTCTATTGGCCCTTCTGAGCACCACAAATCACTCTCACAGATGCCAAAACGTGGGTGAAATGTCTTGCCTAAGGACACAACGACAGAACCACAGTCCGCGGAAAAGTAAGGACTTGATTTGTTTTTCTTTTGACTGTTCACAGCGACTTGACAGACCTGAAGTGCAGTAGTGAAGGGAAGCAAAGAGTCAAAAACAAAAGTGAAATTTATGAAACATGTTCATATGTTGTTTTTGGCAAATACACAAAACGATAAAAGGCAACATGATCTAAATATGTTGTGTGTTAGCTGTTAATACCCCATAGAAGCAAATACTCCCTCTTTAACCAGTGAATTCTTGTTGAACTCTGTAGCTTTTGTTCAGCTCTGTATAAATCAAAAAATGACCCTCTCGTCTGCATACTTTTCCTCCTCTTCCTCCTGTTTCCTGTCCTCTTTCTCCTCGGGGGTCGGGTCACATGCTTCATGTGCTGCTCATTAAAGCATCAGACGTCACATGGCCGAGGGACGGGGCGGGACGACTGTTTTTCTCTGCTCTGTTTTCCACGTTTGGGATTTTGTATGTAAGATTTTGGTCCCGTGATGCAAATGTGCACTTTAATAATGTGAAAGCAGCAGGCAGACTAAATTTTACACAAGTAAGAATAATATTACTTTAAGACAATATTAAGTCAAACTAATTACTCAAATAAGAATAAGAACAGTTAATTTATATTTTGATGGTAACATCATTGGAAGAGAAAAACCTTAAATAATGCACAAAATCGAATGTGTTCAAAGGACACAAAAAGGAGAAAAAGGAAATCATGTCTGAAGGAGCAGTGCAAGAAACACAAATGTGAAAATCATTTCATATTGTCATCATGAAACTTTTGTCACTTTAGATTTACTCAGAGCGGGAAGAGGAACCTCAACTTTTACTCAAGTAAGAGTCAAGTTACACTGTCAAATACTGAATAGGAGTAATATTGTCATGATGTTCATTTTATTTGAGCTATTATATTACCCTTAACCCAGATTTATTTTGTAAAATCTCTGGCTGTGTGTATTTTGACATTTAGTTCCTGTTCTTTTGACCGTTTGCCTCGCCCTAATGTGTCTCACCCATGTCTCGTTCATCTGTGCACATATAAACTCTGTGTTTTCCTCTGCCCTTTGTTGGTTCAGTGTCACGTCTGTTTGGATGTATGCGTTTGCTTTATCCTCAATTTTTTTTGTTAAATCCATCCATCCATTTTCTTCTGCCTTGGGCCAGGTCCCTCGAGCGTGTGCTTGGTCCTCCCCGGGGCCTCCTTCTGGTGAGACGTGCCCAAAACACATCCGGAACAGACGCCCGAGCCTCAGCTGCTCCTCTACTCCGAGCTCCTCACCTTGTCTCTAAGGGCCCGGCCACACTCATTTCGACCTCTTGTATCCGCGATCTCGTCCTTTCCGTCACTCCCCAGAGCTCATGACCACGGGTGAGGGGAGGAACGTAAACTGACGGTAAATCGAGAGCTTCGCCTTTGGGCTCAGCTCCCTCTTCACCGCAACGGCCCCGATACAGCGACCGCATCACTGCCGACGCTGCACCGATTCACCTGTCGACCTCACGCTCCGTCCTCCCCTCACTGTGAACTATTTTTGTTAAAGTTTTAATCAAACACGTGCAAGCGCCGTCCTGCATTCTGGGTGATCTGTCTGCTCTAAACGTGACAAAAACTGTGTCTAAAAACTACTTAACCACTTAGAAAAGTACAATTTTAGCAGGTGATTAAAGTAAACATATGCGAGGTCTACCCACTTCTGACCACAGATATCTTCAAACACATTTTTCCTGTTGTCCATGGGAAAAAAGGAAAAAAGAAGCACCGCATTAAGGCCTTCGGTATTATGAAAATGCCTGATGAGATGGTTTTGTGACGAGTGAAATCCTATAAACACATGAACGTGACGAGCTGAGCCCTCGCGTCTCTAATCACTCATCAGTGAGTCAGAACACGAGCGTCCAGTCAGAATCCAGCTCATCATTCACTTCGCTTCATTCACAAAAAAAAACAATAGGATTTTACCACAACAGGAAACACGTGTCCGCCCTCTAAACCTGAAGTAAAAAACGACTGCGGTTTGTGAGAGAAGCCGTCACAGACCCGTCTTTGTACTGTTTAACCAGAGCCAGGGAGCGGGAGATGGAGTTTACGCCATTAATCGATCGTATAAAACCATTTCTGTCTGTCGTCGATATCACAAAGCATCAAACTCAAGGAAATGCATTTTTCTACATTAAAAATATATACAAGTAGAATTGCAAAAACAAAAAAGGATCAACCCTTAACAATACTGCATTTTGGGGGGAATTGAACCACTTAAATAAATCTGCAATGTATGTTTAAGTATATTATAACCTGTGTAAATGATTACGCTGTTGTATAAATGCATTTTGAGTGTTCATCATGTTTGTGTGCATAAAAGTCCAGAGTTGGTCTCGTACCTTCTGTGATCCAGATGAGGCGCTGCGTTTAATCGAGTTTCGCTTGACCGACCCTCCCGTCCCTCCTCGCGCCATCAGACCTCGAGTCTCCATCCTTCAGCCAAACCTGAGCCTCAAACTTCGATCAGGCTCACATCCTGGGCAAAACCGAGGTCTGGTCCTGGTGTGGACTCGGTTTGGTCCAAGTCTAGTCCTGGTTTAGTCCTCGATCCTGGTTCTTGTCCGGTCTGGTGCTCAAATTGTTCCTTCTGGTGTTCTTGTGTTAGGATGGGACACGTTGCCTTTGTGTCTCTCTGTTGTAATCAGGATTATCTGGCTGCAAAGGACTCTGGTCTAGTCCTGGTCTAGTCCGTCTAGTCCTGGTCTAGTCCGTCTAGTCCGTCTAGTCCTGGTCTAGTCTTAGTCCTAGTGTGGTCCTGGTCTGGTGTCTTCCATCAGTATGAGCAGTTGCGTTTGGAGCTCTGTCTCTCTGTTAAAATCAGGATTAACAGACCACACAGGACTCTGCTCAAGTCCTGGTCTAGTCCTTCTACTCCTGGTCTAGTCCTGCTCCTGTTGTGGTCCTGGTCTGGTCCTGGTCTAGTCCTGCTCCTGGTCTGGTCCTGGTCTGGTCCCGTCTGGCCTTTCTTCTGGTTTTGTCTCTTCCATCAGTATAAGTAGTAACGTTTGGAGCTCTGTCTCTCTGTTGAAATCAGGATTAGCAGACCGCACCGGACTCTGGTCTAGTCCTGGCTCTGATCTGGTCCTGGTTCCGGTCTGGTCCTGGTCTAGTCCTGGTCCTGGTGTCTTGCATCAGTATGAGCAGCAGCTAGTAGGATGGAGTTCTGTCTCTGTTGTAATCAGGATTAGCAGATCACAAATGACTCTTCTCTAGTCCTGCTCTATAAATGATCTTGGTTTGGTCTTGGTTGGGTCCTGGTTGGGTCCGGGTCTGGTCCAGCCTGCCCCCCGGTCTGGCCCTGGTCCTGGTCTAGTGTCTCGCATCAGTATGAGCAGTATCAGATGGATCTCTCTCTGTTGTAATCAGGATTAGCAGACCGCACTGGAATCTTCTCTAGTCCCGCTCTATTCCTGATCTTGGTTTGGTCCTGGTTGGGTCCTGGTTGGGTCCTGGTTGGGTCCTGGTTGGGTCCTGGTCTTGTCTGGTCTAGTCCTGGTTCTGGTCTGGTGTCTCGCATCAGAATGAGCAGCAGCGTTTGGAGCTCTGTCTGTTGTAATCAGGATTAGCAGAGCGCACAGGACTCTGCTCTTTAATGGAGCAGATGTAATAAATGGTGATTGAAGGTAAATCTACTTTAGGCCAAACCACAGACACAGAAGCTACAGACGCAAAGACACTGACGCCAGAACCGACACCGGACTGTGGCACGGGGCGAGGTTATGGGCTAAGAATCACTCATTTTGAAAAAAAAAAGAAGAGAAAACATGAAAACCCAAACTAGTTTTTTTTTAATTAAGATGTGAGACGTTAATCCTCAATTTAATCTGGCACATTTAGAGCTTCCTAATTATTCACTGCAGTGAGTTTATAAAAATCTGTTTCACCACCAAAAGTAGCCAAAATAATAATAAAGTTTGTGTGGAACCTCCTCAAAAGGGCATGCTGCAGGTCAGATCTGTGCAGAGGCGAGCATGCTCACATTAAGCACGGAAAAAAACGAAATCTAGTCGAGCGAAAATGACTTGGATTAAGAAAGTTTTACCACGATTTGAGTAAATTTCACTTGACAAGTAAAATGATCTGCCAGTGGAATAAGAGTTTTTGTGTTTAAACTATGAAAATACACCTTACTACACTTAAAATAAGAAAAACAACAACTTTTTGTGCTTAAAATAAGAAACAAAATCAAATGTTGCTTGAATTAAGGAAAAAAAACACTTGCTCTACAGGCAGATCATTTCATTTGTCAAGTTGAATCGACTCACATAAAGTAAAATGTTCTTAATTTAAGTCATTTCCACTTTCCTAGATCGTTTTTTCCGTTGCAGGCTTGACTTCTGCTTTTTTCTGTAGAGTTTGCATGTTCTCTCTGTGTCTGGGTGAGTTTCCTCAACTTAAAACATGCACAACAAGTCAAATTCTCCTGAACAAAACTAGCTCAAGATCTGGAGATGGTCCCACTGCTTCTGACACAGGAAAAAAACACTCTCTAGGTGAGTTAAAATGACTTAAATTAAGAACATTTTACTTTATTTGAGTAGATTCATCTTGACAAGTGAAATTATCTGCCAGTGGAATAAGTGTTTTTTCCTTAATTCAAGCAACATTTGATTTCATTTCTTATTTTAAGTGCAAAAAGTAGTTGTTTTTCTTATTTTAAGTGTAGCAAAGATGTATTTTCATATTTTAAGTACAAAAACCTTACTGCACTGGCAGATATTTTTACTTGTCAAGTGAAATTTACTCAAATCATGGTAAAACTTTCTTAATTCAAGTCATTTTATCTTGACTAGATTTTGTTTAACCCGGATGCACTGGTTTAGGGTCAAGTGCAGATAAAGGTTTTCGCTCACTAAAGGATAAGTTCTATCTTTATATCTTTAAGCAGAATGTGTGAACCGTGATGTATCTTGCTTCACGCAGCAAAAACTGGAGGGTTAAAATTTCAGGGTGAAATATTTCACAGTTGTTTTTAACTCAAAAAGTTTTAATTTAACTCCCGCGAGAGAAGACCAGTTTGAACGAGTTTTGTACATGTTAAAATGTGTTAAAATTCACTCTCACGGAATCAGTTTCAACATTTTCTCAGGGTTTATACGAGTCCAATCTGTTTTAGAGTTAATTTAACACCTTTTGGACATGTTAAATTAAGTAAAACTGGACCGAAGTTCCTGTTTAGCCCCGAAATCAAGAGTTATATTCACGTTTTGAGAGTAAACGACAACACTTTGTAGAGTTATCCTGATTTAGCTGAACAACGCACACAGGAGTTTGATTTTTACACTTTATTTTAGTTAATTTAAGATGAAATCACTCAAAAAAATTAAAGGAACACTTTGAAAACGCATCAGATCTCAATATGAAAAAAGATATACGTTGGATATCTATATAAATAATGGCCAGTGTCTTAGGAACAAAACGATGACGCCTCTATTCAATTTTCAGCCTACGGACGTCTTAATTTTTTTTTCACATTGAGCTCTGATGTGTTTTCAACGTGTTAAGTTTTTTTTGAGTAATTTCATCTTAAATTAACTCAAATAAAGTGTAAAAATCAAACTCCTGTGTGCGTCGTTCAGCTAAATCAGGATAACTCTACAAAGTGTTGTCGTTTACTCTCAAAACGTGAATATAACTCGTGATTTCGGGGCTAAACAGGAACTTGGGTCCAGTTTTACTTAATTTAACATGTCCAAAAAGTGTTAAATTAACTCTAGAGCAGATTGGACTCGTATAAACCCTGAGAAAATGTTGAAACTGATTCCGTGAGAGTGAATTTTAACACATTTTAACACTTTTTGCGGTGGACTCAAAGGCAGCATCTCACAACAGTCTACTCCAGCATGTATCATGAATCTTTCGGGGATAATAATGGCTAAACCTTAAACGAAAATACCAGATTTATCACTCGGTGTCGGGTTGCAAACTTCTTACATCTTAGGAACAGGAATTTATCATCAACTTTATTATTTTTAAAGTCAAAAACGACTGAATTTGACCCTTAAGGATTTACTTTACTTTACTATTGGCTGTTTACCGTCCACATACGTTATTATATTTTAGTTTAAATCTGTTTTCATGTGTTTCCCGCTCTAAAAACGAGTCCCTCTGAGCCTCTGGGACATTTTAAGAGCTGGAACGAAACGAAGTGATGCGTAAATATAAAATGAAGCCAGGAGTTTGAGAGCGCGGTCAGGATTAAATGTGTGAACGCCGGTTTAAATCGGAATAATCTACAGTGAGTGTATGTGGCGGAGCATTTCAGGCAAATTAAACTGATTTTCTGTTTTATTCCTATTGGACCCGGGATTACCGCGGTGTCCATTTAATCTGAGAGGCAGGTTACAGGACACACAGAAGCACTTTGACCAAATTATATATAAGATCTTAAAAAAATAAAATAAACATAAAGTTGTATTTTTGCACAGAATTGTTCCACAGTGTGACTTTAAACAGCTTTACTGTACATTTATTCAATTACAGGTGGTTTTACAGCTCAAAAATACCTTGTAATTTGGTCTGGTTTGGTCTCCATGGAGACGGAAAGGTTTAATATCATACTGTGTTACATTACAGACAAATAAATAACATCTCCATGCGGAAAAGTGACACAATGCACCTTTAAAATGACTATTGTGGAGTGGGAATAAGTAGAGATTTTGTTTTGGCTGGGTTAAAGAGGAGGATTATGTCAAATGTATTCAAAAATGAAGCTTTTTACCATGTTATAATGTTTCCTCATCAAAAACATGCCTGACCTGCAAAAAGGAACATCTTTGTAAGTTAAAGTTTTATTTATTTTATTTTATTTCTATATTTATGTTGGGAAATCATAATAGAAATAACAACAACAACAACAACAACAAATTTTGCCCAAAAATGAGTGGGAAGAAGAACATTTATTTAATCCCTCATTTTTCAGACATTTTACATTAATTATATGAACTATTTACAAGTGCGGACAATAAGTGACTTAAATTAAGAACATTTGACTTTATTTGAGCAGATTCAACTTGACAAATAAAATGATCTGCCAGTGGAATAAATGTGTTTTCTTAATTCAAGCACCATTAGATTACGTTTTTTTTCTTTTAAATGCAAAGAGTTGTTGTTTTTCTTATCTTAAAGGTGCGTTGTATAACTTTTCTGCACTGCAAATGTCTCCGATCTGGCCAAGATTTTAACACTTATATCAGGTTATTCATCTTGTTTTCAGATTTATTATCGACTTACTCGTCCTGAGACTGTTCTATTCTAGTCTAGAGGTCGTTTATTTGAAGATAACGTGTCAAGTAAAATGATCTCGCTGCGTGGACAGATAATTTCACTACTTTTAAGTCATTTTCTGATAGATTTAAGCGTTTATATCTTACGTTTTTGTGATATTGGCCTAACTTTACTCTCCTACCACTGCTGCTTCACCATGTAATCAGTGTTGTGTCTTTCTTTTTTTGGAAACTCGTTCACACATCTCAACATTAAACTTTCTGTTACAATATAATAATATAAAAATACCAATGTGCTCGCTAAAAATGTGCTTTTTCTTGTTTTCCCGACAACGTTCAAATATGACTTGGGCAGCTTTGCTATTAGGCTCACGAAACGCTTGTCTCCATGGAGATGTTATTGTTTTGTCTGGAATGGTTCGCAGTGGCATTAAACCTTTCTATCGTCATGGAGACCAGACCAGACCAAGTTACAGGTCAGATCTGTGGAGAGGCGACGCCGCTCACAGTCAGTACGCCTGTTTTTCTGGGTATTTTTGAGCTGTAAAACCACCTGTAATTGAATAAATGTAAAGTAGAGCTGTTTAATGTCACACTGTGGAACATTTACGTGTAAAAATATGACTTTATATTTATTGTTTTTAAAGATCTCATATAATTTGGTCAAAGTGTGTCTGTGTATCCTGTTTTTCTATGTATATTTGAGCTATAAAACCACCTGTAATTGAATAAATGTAAAGTAGAGCTGTTTAATGTCGCACTGTGGAACATTCCAGGCAGAGCATCGACATCTCCATAGAAACAAGCAGGTGACGGACCCCCAACCAAAATGTTACACAATGCACCTTTAAGTGTAGCAAGTGTATTTTCAGTATAAAACCTCTTATTCCATTGTGAGATCATTTTACTTGTCAAATAAATCTTCTCAAATCATGAAAACACTTTCTTAATTCAAGTCATCTGAATTTGACTAGATTTCACGTGGTTTTAGATGCCATCCATGTGTGTTTGAGTCATTTAGCGATCTTTCACAGACCCTATTCAAGCCTTTTTTTACTGTGAGATTCTGTCCAAGCCTACGTCACTCATGCTCCCACACGACAAATCCCCATAAATATACAAAAACGCGACACAAAACTGTACTCGCAAATCTCTCTGAAGGGGGAGTGACTTAACGCAGGGAGCAAAGGGAGGGAGTTAAAATACAGCATTTTCAGAACAGTAAAATTGAAGGCGGTAATCTAAATATGTTATGTGTTAGCAGTTAATACCCCGTAAAAGTGTAATTCCACGTCTTTAAATCAAGCCAAATCTGTGCATTAGTCTTTGCTTAACGGCCTCGTGCTTTTACTGAAACGCTCCAGTATCGCGGTGACCCACATAAACGTATTTGAATTTTCTGGTGGAGGTTTGTCTTTATTGAGATTTATTTGGATTTACAGTAATAGTCCACAATATGGCTTTAAATTTATCACCGCAAGGCACAGACCGCATAAAGAAGCGGATTAACGGAGTGGGACGTCGCCCATAGCGTTTGTTTTCAGTCAAATGAAGCTCATCGAGGCTGGAAAAGTTGGAGGCAGGTCTGTGTTCGGAGAAGGAATTTATTTACAGACAAAATTGCGAAATAAAAACAGCAGCCAGACTCGATGGAGCTGAAAAACGCCCCGTGAATGCTCGTCTAAGTCCACAATGTCCATTTATGTATCATGTCTATGTAACGAGACCAATTAACAGGTCAGATCTGCGGAGAGATGACCCCACGCACAATAAAAATGCTTTTCTTTTTCTTTTTTCTTTTCTTTTTTGGATAGGTGGCTAAATTCATTATCAAAACTTGAATCATTCCAAACAAAACAATGAAATTTCCACGGAGAGAAGCCCCAACGCTAAAGAAGTTATTAAAAAACAAAATATAAATAAAAACAAATAAAATAATATGTCACGAAGAGCTCAGATGTTTAATAGATCCATGGTATAATCAACATTAAAACTAGTATTAAAGACTGTTAGTTATTATTATTATTATTATTATTATTATTATTATTATTATTATTATTATTATTATTATTATTATTATATGTATTTATTTATTTTATTTATTTATTTTTATTTATTTACTTTTTTAATATCGAAGTCCAGAGGAGTAAAAGATCCACCGGAAAAAAAAATCAGCAACGATGATAAAATGTCTCCCTCTGCCGGACATAAACTGGCATTGCATCTTTTCAGGAATTTCTCAATAAAATCATCTTTTATTGATTGATTTAAGACTATTCCTTGACTTAGTCTTAACATGTTACTGTATTTTTTAAACATTTAGGCCTAATTTATTTTATTCAGCAGTTGAAATTCCGTTGTTTATGTTACGTTTCTGTTCTTATCTCTTCATCCCTCAGCAGGAGATGGATCCTAATAGTGAGTTTAAACAGGTATGGACACAAATAAATTAAATAAAATGAACCAATAAGAGACTATAGCGATCTATCCACTTATAAGATGTGTTATCTGTATTTTGGTTCGTATATTTTGCAGGATTTGGTCAATCAAAGCTTCCAAAAATGCCATACGCTATTACGCAACATTACGCACGGCCCCAGCGACATCTAATTTACAATCTCCCCTGAACACCCCTCGTATCTGTTCATTTTCTCTCCTTCTCTCTCTCTCTCCCTGTCCTCCCTCCCTCTCTCCCTCTCTCCCAGGTGTCGGTGTCAGCGCTTTACTCGGGCCAATGGCGGACAGAAAGCGGGAGCAGAGAAAGCGCACTCCGCCTCGGGGCTTCAGGTAGGACCGCAGCGGGACTCGGGGCTCTGGTGGGCGGCGTGTGAACGGGGGCAGGACCGGGGGAGGATCCGGAGAGGACCTGGCGGAGGAAGACGCTCGGGTCTCTGCGCTCCCCCCGGCTCATGTGCGCGCTCTGCTCGGCGTGTTGTGGTGTGGAGCTGGGCGTGTCAGCTCCTCCGGGTGCGTGGATGGATTCTCCGGGGGACGCGCGGCGGTTTATCGAGCCGGAGCCGCGTAAATGTCATAACACTTACACCTGCGGGGCGATTACTGCAACCGGAGATGCTTTTCATTCATTCATTCCAACACCCTGCATTACGCACACTGCGCGCGCGTCTCACGGATCTGGTTTGTTTTTGTGTCGCAGGATAAAACCCACATATGACGCTGGTGCAGATAGGCGACTGTTTTTATTGGAAATCCCTGTTTGCGCACGCCTTAGAGATCAATAATGCACAATAATAACACCTAATGCACTGATAATGCGTGTGTTAGTTTGTTGTTTGTACTTTGAAACCCTTGTTGTAACGAGAAACTCCCGAGCTGCACAGAAATAAGGATGTTACAGAATGCAATAAGCAAATGTTAAGATGCCCACACTGTGAATATCCTATGGAAAAACTAGTAGTAGTAGTAGTAGTAATAGTAGTAGTAGTAGTGCCTGATAGTAGCAGCAATATTTAGCACTACTAAAGTCATATGGATATGATAAATAATTAATCGTGAAGGATTAAGGTCAAACTCTAGTTATAAAGCTCAACTTGGACAGAATAACATTAATATATTTACAACTTACAAACATTACAATACAGGTTCACTGGTAAATGAATGAAAAACGGGAAGAAAGGTTTACATTTTGGACTTGATAGCTGCTTTGTGTTTGGATTTGTTGTTGTTGAGTCCATGATTAAGATTATAATATTGTGATACTGATAATAATCACATACCTCCTGCACTGTATACTGTGTTTTTCTTATTGTCTTTTCATAAATCCTTAAACATTAATAGTACTGAGCTGTTAAAGAAAATTAAATTTCTAATGTATAAACAACAGTTTACTAATTATAAATTGTATCTGGGGGTAGGCGCACATAAGCTGTTTGCTTCAACCTGCTACTTTTGAGCATTGTGCTTCTTTTGCTCTGTTTTTGCTTACACATGTATGTTATTTTATTATGCTCAAACAAACACTGATGATGATGATGTTGAGTAGTAGTAGCAGTAGTAGCAGTCGTAGTAGTAGCAGTCGTAGTAGCTCTAGTTCTTTGATTAATTGTTGCTTAGACATTTGCTAATTGCTAAACTTGCAACTGTCATTACATTTGACAGCAAAGAGTTAAAGATGCACCGTGAGATGTTTTTGTGGCCTTATTGCTGTTTTTCGAATGTTTGAATGTTGCGGAATAAACACAGCACTGTGCAAAAGTTTTATACGGGTGTTGAAAAAACGCTGTAAACTAGGAATGTCTTCATAAAAGGTTAGTGTAACTCATTTATTTTCATCAATCAACAAAATGCAGTGAATGAACAAAAGAGAAATCTAAAAAAAAAATCAATAAAAGAGCCTCAGTTCTTCCAGGTTTTACTTGCAGACAGTTTTTGGAGGAACTGAGCTGGTCGGTTGTTCCAAACATGTTGAAGAACTAAGCTCAGATCTTGTGCGGATGAAGCTTCCTCACGTCCATCACCAACACAACTTCTTCTGCTTCTTTATCTTCTTGGGTTCTTTTTGAAGACAATGGAGTCAAGTGTATTTACCTTTCTGACATGTTTCGGCTGCTGCTGCAAACCATCTTCAAATACGGTTAACTACGTGGTCTTAAAAAAGAACCTAAGAAGTTAAAGTACAGAGGAAGACTTAACGAACTGGTTCTTCTTTACGCTGAAGATCGTTCTTAATGACTTTTTCTATTGTTCGTTCACTTTGCATTTTGTAAATTAGATAGAAACAAACCATCGTTATCTATATTTTTGAAATCATTCTTTGTTTACAGCATTTTTACACACCTCCCGAAAGCTTTTGCACAGAACTGTAGATAAACACTTTATTGACCCCGATGCAGGGATAATTGCATTGACTACAACCAAAACAAATGACTCTTAATGAAGCGGATTTTGTGTCTGCACTTAGTGATAATGACGATAATGAATTTGAATATACTGATAGTGAAAAGGGATGTCAACTGCATTCTAACTATGAAAGTTTTTGTTTAAATCATGACTTCATGGAATACAAAACAAATGAATTTGGTAATGATTTAGATCCTGAAAATTGTAAATACTATACTGATGAGCAATTTAAAAATGTAAATATTGATAAAAACTTTACAATAATACATTTTAATAGCAGGAGTTTGCATAAAAACTACACGAAAATTAAAGAATATCTGAAGCAATTCAATAAATTTACTATTATAGCAGTGTCTGAGACTTGGTTAGATACAGAGAAGAGTCAGAATGTGGAAATGGACGGATATCAGTTATTCACATTACATAGGACCACTAGAAAAGGACGGGGAGTGGCCTTATATGTAGATGCAGATCTAAGACGTAACATCATTAACAGTATGTCAACCCTTATTGATGGTATAATGGAATGTCTAACAATTGAAATAGTTGACAAAAAATCTAAAAACATATGAGTAAGTTGTTTGTACAGAACACCTGGATCCTGCATAGACACATTTAACCAAAAGATAGACAGTTTGTTTAGTGATATAAATAAGGTGCACATAGTATGTGGTGACTTTAATATCAATCTATTAAATCCTCATTTACATGCTAAAACAACAGATTTCATCACAACAATGTATAGCAACAAACTGTTTCCACTAATTAGTAGACCGAGTAGGATTACAGTCGACACAGCTACATTAATAGATAACATTTTTACAAATACAATAGATAATCATGTTACAGCCGGAATTCTTATAAATGACATTAGTGACCATCTTCCAGTTTTTGGTATATTACACACATTTTTAAAAAATTATAATGAAACAAATCCAGTCAACTTTAAGATGAGGCGACACAGAACACCTGTGACTATAGCCGCCTTCAAAGCAGACCTGTGTTCACAGTTATGGGAGGAGGTATATGCCACCAGTGACCCAGATGCCACCAGTGACCCGAAGGAAATTCATTTTTTGGCAGCGACAGTGAAACATATTGTGAGTACACTGACCAATCCGGCATTTATTCAATCACAGACGTTTCTATGACATAAAAACATGTTTTTTTTTACTGTGAGTGGGTTGTATCTCCACAGATCTGACCTGTAACTTAGTCTGAGTAGTGTTAAATATAATTGCAACACTAAAATTCAGCACTGTAACATCCCTTTTTTTTTTTTTCTTTACATCTCAACTGACTTCGACTTCACCCAACACAGGCCGACATGGACCTTTGTCGCTAAAAACTCGACTCCTGCCAAAACCTAAGCCAAAAGTGATGGAAATTCCGTAAAAAGGTGACGAGATTAAAGTGTTTTGCGACGTGACATAATCCACATGATTACGGCGTTGTCTGGAGTTATAAGATTAAAAGTGTCCTGGCTCTGGTCCCACGGTGGAGTCAGCATCAAACCGTCTGTGCCAGAGTGAGATCAGACCTGGACACTGGGGTTTCAGACTTGATTTCAGCGCTCAGTACAGATTCTGGTACCACAATGATAATAAAAACACTCTTTATGTAGACAATAGAATGTAATTTCCAACAATAAATCCTCGTATTTTCTTTTATATTCCCATCTGGTCTTATATTTGTGTAAATCCTTCAGTGATCCATCGGCGAATACTCGTCTATGTGCTCTTATACTTCGAGATCATTCTAAAAGTTCATTTCTGTCCCGTGAATGTGACTTTTTTAGTATCAGTACCTGCGAAAAATTTGTATCTAGTTTCGATACTCGTCGTAGAATCGATTAGTATCTGATTTCCTGAGGAGAAACCGCAGCGGAGTTTGATCTGGGACAAAAATATGACTCAAACGTCCCTAAACACAGAAGCTGAGAGGAGGAAACCAGAGAGAAACATCGTGATTTTATTTCGTCCGCTTTTAGAAATGAGGCCAGAGTCTGTGATCTTGACAAAGTATGAGGTAAACACAGCAACAAAGCGCAGTCCTCACAGGGATTTCATAAAACAGCTTCTCTCCGTGTGATTGCTTTGGTTTTGTCTGGCGTTATTTAATTACATGGTTTATTATTACGGCTGTAGTCGACTAAAGACATTTTTAGTCCATTTTTGTATTTTATTGAAAAGCAGGCTTGGCCAAATTGCTCAAAACTATGACGTATCTCTGTGTATCTGTATGATTTCCTATCAGTAACCGGAGAAGGAAAAACCACACATGCTCTCACCGTAAGAGCTGCTTTCTCAACATTTCTCACTAATATTGTGCAGTTTGAAGCCTAAACTCTACTCCCATGTACTAATATTCCTTTAATTTTAGAAAAGTAACTCTGAGTATCACCAAATGAGAAAGTAACTGCACCAGAACAGTTACTCAGTGCTCAGAATTAGTATCCAGAATATGTATTTTCAGTACATTTATTCAGTTACTTCCCAACACTGAGTACAGCCCTGGTTATTATTCGTGAAAATCCCTTGAAAAAACAGACCGTCTTTTCTTACGGAGAGCCGGGTCACGTCTCCACTCCACAGATATGATCTGTAACTTGGTTAGGTGGCTCCGTCTGCTTGTCTCTATGGACAAGGATACGTTTATTGAATTTGTGTCAGTTTTAGTTTCTTGCGGATAGGCCCAGTGTTTACAGACCTGCAAAGTCGTAGCCAATTCAGGTACATACAAAAAAACACTAAAAATGCTTAATATAAATGTTAAATGTCGATTTATGCACCTGACACTGTAAATATTTGAAAAAGTTCAAAAGAAACTAATATTTTTTATATTTTACAATTTGCCTGTTGAAAATCCTTCTACGTCATTGACCCGTGTAATGGAAATATTCAGAGCGCAGTATTCGGATTGGATTAAATCTCGATTAAGATCAGAAATTCCATAGTTAATCCCGATTAATCGTGTTAGAATAAAATGCTTATAATGAAGTTATTTAAAAATGTACATCAAACAATCGCATATTGAATTGCATGTTTAAAATTGTTATTTTGCATTTCAAGACAGTTTTAGAGCCATAATGTAAAGCTATTCTTACCCATTTAGCAATCGCTGTAGTTATTTTCTTTAACGTGTGATCATCCTCAGGTCTGTGGCGACTCTGCTAAACAGTAGTTTGTCGGATTTGAGGCTCTTGGCTGTGATGCTCCGGTTGCCTCACCCGGGTGTGTAGCCTGGAGGAGCTAAGTTAGACTAGTCGTACTTCACTGGTACTAAAACTCTGCTTGACACAGGCTGCATTTAACTCTTGACTTGTAAATTGTAGCATCTGGAAGTTTTTTAAAGTCAAATAAACGTTCGAAAGTCCAGAAGCCTCTGATTCTCCATCACGGCGCTAAGTTTACTGAAACACGGTGAAACCATAGAACTATAATAAAATCTGAAAGATGAATCCAAGATGGCGGTGTATTGTTTTCCATGGTCTGTGCTCATTGGCGCATGACCTCAAAAGTTTTACTTCCGCAGCCCAACGTGTGACGTCAGAAACACAGTTCTGACCAATCAGAGCGCGAGCTGCTGGAGTGGAGCTAGGCTAACTCTTACAAAGCTGATTTTTAGGTGCTTTGACGATTGAAACCTTTTTTTAAAGTTAATATAGTAAAAATACAGAAGAATCCCTACAAAATTCGACCTTTATGAAAGCTGTGGACGCCCTGTCAGCCTAACAGGGGCAGGTTGATTTCACAAAAAATGCATTGTGCTTCTATGGGAGACTTTTTCCTGGGCATAGAACTATATGGCTGTGGGCTGCAGTACTTCGCTCGGCCACAACTCAGTCTGGGGTCAGGGATAGCGGGGACGTGCCTTATACAGCTCTTATTATACATCCATGAGCGAAACAGCCAGAGGAGCAGCCTACGGATGTGTAGAAGGGACAAAAAGTCGGCAAACTCTAACCGCGAGTAAAAAAAAAAAACATCTTTACGTTTTTAGAAAGGACAAAACACTGGCGAACTCTAGTCACAATAAAAAAAAAAAATTGCATTATGGATCACATTAATCTAGTCGCGATTACCACATTAATTTGACATCCCTAATCAGAAAATACCACACCGGATACATGTTAAAGCAGGTTCAGGATTGTGTAACTAAAAACATTTTCAGCATTCCTCCATCACTGCTTATTGGTGCATGTGTCATGTATGTGCTGAGTGTGGAATATAATGTGTAGTGGAATATAATGTGTAGTGGAATATAATGTGTAGTGTAGTGTGTTACTGTGTTGTGTTGCGAGTCTGTTGTGAACGGCAGAGTCAGTGGCCTGTGAGTCTGGGCACATTTGTTCAAACCTTCAGGGACCGTCCTGCCCGTGGCCTCTGCTGGGACTCAGGCTGTCACCGTCTGTGTGCAGCGATTTCACTACAGTATGGGGAACGTTTAGATCAACCTCCAGGATTTTAAAGCTGCTTTCGGGTTAAATTACTGTACAGGACTTGGATAGATTAAAAAAAACACACCACGGTAAAAGACAAAATCTCTGGGTTGAACTTATCTGGTGTTATTCAGAGAGGCAGTGGTGAACGATGTATTCTGGCACTGTATTTATTGCGTGTGCATTTTCTTTGCAGTAATGTTGTAATAAGTTTGATTCACGCTTACCGGAAACGTCTGGAAACCGGTGTAGTTCCCGACTCTGGGCATGCGATAAAACCGTGGATTCAGCAGCAGCGTCTTCACAACCCGCCAAAGATTTCCATGGAGGACGAGTCTCTAATCGTGTCTTCGTGTTGCTCACAGGCAGCTGGTCGTAACTGCTGATCTGCCGAACGTCACGAAACGCTACAGGTTAAACAAATTATAATGCACAAATGAATTTTAAAAAAGAATATAATGACATCTAGACGAAGAAAACCAGGCCATTTTCTTAGTTTTCTCAGATTTACTACCTCTGAAAGAGCCCAAAGGAAGTCGTCATCCGCGTGTTTCCGAAGTTTTTGCGACGTAAGTGTGAATAGATCCCACGCGATAAGATTTGAGCGGTAAAAGGGATTAGTAATGACCTTCTAGGGCTTTTTATTGGTTCATTCTGCTGTTTATTAGTTGCAGCTCTTGCCTTTTAATGACCGCGGTCCCTCGTTTATCGCGGGGGTTACGTTCTAAAAATAATAACCCGCAATAGGTGAAATCCGCGAAGTAGTCAGCTGATTTTTTACAATTATTATATATGTTTTAAGGCTGTAAAACTCTGCGATCTGAGCGGGGAGGGGGATCGCTCCACGCAAATCGGCCCACGATCTAAACTGAGGTACGGGTAGTTGTTATGGGGAGTTGTTGGCGCTGTTCTCTATTCTTCTTTCTATTCTCTAACAGAGATGCCACCTTTGATTACGACTGTATATTTAAATTCAGCTAAAATCCTCCTTTTTTGCTTTTGTATTATCAATTAGTTTCATTTAGTTTAGTCTTAAGTACAAAAACATAGATTTTCTGCACCAGATTATAGCTAAACTGCAATCCCTGGTTACATAGATAAAATTTACAACAGTTTTCATCAATAAAAGCAGTCAAACTTTCACTCTCTTACTAACGGAGCGCACACACAGCATCACCCGTGTAACGTTTGGACACGCATCTCATAACGCAGTAACATAAAATACATAATATACCCTCAGTGACATTAACCCAAACCCATAATCACACACGTATCATTCAGAAAAACACATTAAATACCAGATTCATATAAAATACAGCATGTTTACAGTTCATAATCGCATTTGCATCATTCATAATTCTTATATTTCATCTCATATTTCTGTATACATCTCTATATTATCGTTATATATGCTTCAAAACTGTTATCGTGGCCTATTTAGTACGGTATTATTTTCTCATTGAGGCTCATTGTGCAGATGGCCCAGAGTCTTTTCCCCTGTCACAGATCGTGAGGAGCCTGGAGTAAAAGTCTCGGCGTAATCCAGGTTTACTCCAAACGACTTCTTAAGCGGCTCACGGTCACCTGCTCTTTCTGCTCATTCACTCTGAAAACCGACGTGTGTGGAGTGTTTAGAGCGATTTCTTACGCTTTATTTCTGCTACGAACATTTATAACTCCATTTTGATGCTACGAAACTGCATGGAAAAGATAAAAAATGCTACTTTTTAATAAGTAGAATGTGATTTTCAACATAAAATAATTATACTTTCTTTGTTTTATCATGAGTTCTTATAGTTGTTCTAATAAAACTCAAACACACACTAAAACAGTTCAGGAAAGCTCAAATTAAATGAATGGTGTCATGTTTTTCATGTTTTAAGACGGTAAAAATCACAGATCAAAACACTGTAGAATCACTGTGGTCTAAAACTGAATCTAAGGCACGTCTACTGCCCCCTGCTGGCCCAGTGTGCGTCTTTAAACTCCTGTAGTGCACTAACGGAGCTTTGCATCAGACGAAAATGACTAAACTGACTTATCGTTCAGTATATGAAAGCTGGAACAGAATATTTTGGGGTTCAGTATCGTATAGTGAGGAAATGTGTGCCATTTTTAAGTAATAATGTAAGATTTTTCGCTGTTGATGGTAGAATAAATTCAATTTCTATGGATAATTATTACTCCATTCTGTTATTTATTTGTTGCAGTTGCATTAAGTTGTTTCAATATTATCATTTATTACAGTATTTCTCTGCAGGAATATATCACGCGTCAAAATGTGAAAAATAGATCAAAATCGTATAATAAACACATAAATTGCCCGGATTTGGCCGTTTTGGATCTTAGAACAGGGACAGAGTTCTGCAGTGATCAGATCTGCAGCTGTTGTGGACTTTGATGTTTGTGTCTGAAGGTTTGGGGCGTTAGAGGAGGCAAACTGATGATGGAGGGACTGCTCTGTGACTATAAAGGACCCACAGATGCACAGCCTGCTTTATGAGTTGAAGGTGGAAAATCGCTGTATAAAATGTGACCTATGGTTGTTGTGCATTAATTTATGTTCAGTTAGAGACAAAAAAGTCACACATGCAAACACCGAAAGAGCCGTGTTTACTTTTTCTCACTAATAACCGTGCAGTTAACATCCATAATTATGATGAAGTACCATCGTGTATTTTTAATTTAGCAAAGCAAAGTAGTAATAGTAGAAGTAGTAATAGTAGTAGTAGTAGTAGTAGTAGTAGTAGTAGTAGTAGTAGCAGTAGTAGTAATAGTAGCAGCAGTAATAGTAGTAGAAGTAGTAGTAGTAGTAGAAGTAGTAGTAGTAGTAGTAGCATTAATAGTAGTAGCAGCAGTAGTAGTGGTAATAATAGCAGTAGTAGTAGTAGTAATAGTAATAGTAGTAGTAGTAGTCATAATAGTAGTAGTAGTAGTAATAGTAGTAGCAGTAGTAGTAATAGTAGTTGTTGTAGTAGTCACAGTAGTAGTAGTAGTAATAGTAACAGTAGTAGAAGTAGTAATAGTAGCAGTAGCAGCAGTAGTAATAGTAGTAGCAGTAGTAGTAGTAATAGTTGTAGTAGCAGTAGTAGTTGTAGCAGTAGCAGTAGTAGTAGTTGCAGCTGTGGTTGTGCAGTGTTAGCAGCAGCAGTAATAGCAGTAGGTTGTAGCAGCAGCTTGTAGCAGTAGTAATAGTAACAGCAGCAGCAGTAGTAGCAGTGTTGGCAGCGTAGTAGCTGTTGCGCAGTAGCTGTTGTAGTAGTTGTAGTAGTCGCAGTAGTAGTAGTAGTAATAGTAACAGTAGTAGTAGTAGTAGCAGTAGTAGTTGTAGCAGTAGTAGTAGTAGTTGTAGCAGTAGTAGTTGTAGCAGTAGTAGTTGTAGCAGTAGTAGTAGTAGTTGTAGCAGTAGTAATAGTAGTAGTAGTAGTAGCAGTAGTAGTTGTAGCAGTAGTAGTTGTAGCAGTAGTAGTTGTAGCAGTAGTAGTAGTAGCAGTATTAATAGTAGTAATAGTAACAGTAGTAGTAGTAGTAATAGTAACAGTAGTAGTAGTAGTAGTGTTTGTGTGTTTGTTCCTTTGCTTTAGCTGCATCATTTCGTGCTGACTCTGTGCCTCAGTGTAAACAGAATCAGGCTGTGTTCACTCTGCAGTGAACTGAGATCAGGATCATACTGATCAGACTTTTAAAACAATAATCACACCGACTCCGGCCATTTCCAAAACATTTAACAACAGAATCAACCCTCAAACGGGAATATGAGCTGGGCCCTCGTTTATAGAGATACAATGAAGTGTCGGATCAGCCACAATCGCTTCGAGTCATAATTAAGACAGATTTATAGCCTGTTTTAGAGATACTGAGGGAATTTTACTGGGCCATAAGGACCTGTCATTAATTATAGCAAACTACTTAAAGAGGGGGTATTAACTGCTAACACAACACAGGCTTTTTAGATCATCGTTACCTTTTATTTATGTATTGACATTTTTTGTAAGTGTCACTTTCATTTTTGACACTCTCTCTCCCCCCTTTACTCTCTGTGCTAAGTCACTCCCCCTTCAGAGCATGTTACAATACAGTCAGTGTGCATCCCACTAATGAAACTACTGCACATCACATCAGGTTTGTCAGGTTTGTGTGTAGTTTTGTATGGTGTTTTTGTACATTCATGGAGAATTGTCACGTGGGAGCCTGGGTGACGTCGGCTTGTGGGCGGAGAACTGGGCACAATCTTACAGCGAATATTAGTCATATTAGTGGAGTCTATAGTCCTGTCACATCCACTGTTCAGTTTTCTGGTCAAATACAACAGAGGCAAATTTAAACAAACTGCAGGCAGCACAAAAAAAGAGCAGCAGGGTTAGACTGTCCGTTCAGAACCATCATCAGTGAGATGCATAAGCAGTGGGGATGCACCGATACCACTTTTTTGAAAACCGATACATATGAGTACAATCATTTCTGTACTTGCCGATACCGAGTACCGATACTTTACCAGTCTTACAAATGCACAAGCGCAAAAAATATATATTTAATAAACCAGGAAAAAATACAAACAACCCTGATATTTCCTCTGTACACACCAGGCTGTGTCCATAAGAAGAACTTGGAACTTTTCTTTCATTTTATTATTATTATTTAATTTAGCTTTGATTGAGAGTGAGAAACAATTTGGCGATAAACTTTTTGAATCTTGATAATAATTTGCTTAATGCAGCTTTGCGCACATTTGTTTACATTTTACAGAAACAAAACTTAAAACCACATGTCTCATTTGCATACAGCTCATTTGCATACAGTATAAGCGCTGATGTGTTCAGCTTCTGTGGGACTAAAGGACACGACTCAGTGGAATATGAGTGTTCTCCCTGTGACAGAGGATGTGCTGCTGATGCTGAGTCTGTTCTGTGCGTATGTCGCATTGGAGATGGTTCATGTTAAACTTTTCACAGATCGTACGAGTGCAGCAGCTCTTTCACTGATGTCACTACAGTCGCTTTATTTATGTCGCTCTGGTTTCTCATAACCGGGACACTGGTTTATTCAGGATACTGTGTCGTGTAATAGTGGTATCTGCAAATGTTTAACGAGTACGAGTATATTATGGAAGTATCGGGCTGATACCAGATACCAGTATCTGTATCAGTGCATCCCTAATAACCAGTTGGCCTGGCTGCATGTAAGAGGAAGAATCAATTCATTTCATAAATTCATTAGAAACCTGATAGTCACAAAAACACCTGTAATACTGTATTGAAATGCTGCATTGTAAACTGACCATCTTCAGTGACGTGCGTCAGTGCTGCACACGACAGTCAGGTGAGAGTCGCTTTCTGTTTCCGGCCTGTCGCTCAAACCAAATCCAGAGGACAGAGCGCTGTAGGTGGAACTCACTCGCACCGTTTCTCCTCTCAGGGATGTGGACGGTTTAGTTTCTATAAAATGGTCAGACTTCATTTTCACTCTGGAGTATCTCTGTTGGAATGGTTGTGATTTGTTGTTCTTTGTACTGCAGCCTTGTGGAGAGTTTAGCAATTGAATAATAGAGTTGTGCTGTCTTTGACCTCAAGTAGAGCTGCTATTGTGATTATTTTGATGATCCGTATGTTTTTGTTATTTTGTAGTGTCTGTTTTTGTTCTGCTTGGGTTTCATTGTAGGTGTGAATGTGGTGCCAGTACATCCTGTCTGTTTTCAAAGCATTTATAGCCTGACACGGACCCAGGAAGAAGAGTTGCTGTTTTTCAGTAGCTAAATAAAAACAAACAAACAGCTAAACGTAAGGAGGGTTTCGGGGCTTAGGAGAGATCGCTGGATTACTCAAACATGTATGGATGGCATTTTAAAGCTTATAAAAACATGCTAGAAAGCTAAAACAAAAAAAAAAGTTGCATAAGACCCCCTCTTTAAGTGTGTAATTCTGCTATTTATTCATGCATTTTCTAAACTGTTTTCTCAAGGACAACATTAAAACCGAAATGTGTCTCTGTGTTTAGAGTCAAGATACAGAACTTGTTAAATTATGAGTTTAAAAGTTGTGCTAGTGTTTCGAAATTTAAGAAGATGTACAAGGATAAAATAATGATGCACTACGTGACTAAGGAAAATGTTTAAAGTTAATAAAAGCACAAGAGAGATATTGTAACATACGTATGGTTCATTGGTGACTTGGTTTGGAGTCGGGATTGATTAAAGAAATTTTATTTATTTATTTATTTGATCTGTGAAAGGAGCAGAGTTTATAAGACTTATCTTCCTGTTCTTTCTGTTTATGCAGTAAAGACAAGGAAAATAATGGTTGGAATATGTATTTATGTTAATTATCAGATTTTTTTGTCGTTGATGCCAACAACATAATAGCATGAGCAATAAAAAATACAAAAATAATAATAATTTGTTCATTTAGGTGCACTGTGTACGATTTTTGGTGGAAGCTACACCATCCGCTTATCACCTTTGCCTGGAATGTTCCTCATCATAGCATTAAACTCATCTACTGTATCTCCGTGGAAACAGGCAGGTGACTCCGCGTATGCCCCAAATTGACGTTGCGTAAGCGCAGAACCCGCTGTAGATAAAAGCAGAGACACAGATCGATGCCTCATGAATAATACAGCGGGTTTTACCGGGTTTTCCATTGGCTCCAGCAAAATGCCCCTCTCAGCATTTCCCCGTATGAACAGAGCAGGTCACATAATATACTGCACTACTACTACTACTACTACTACTATTACTATGATTACTACTACTACTACTGATATCTTCTATTACTACTGATTTGCATACAGTATAAGCGCTGAAAAAAACAGTTTGTGCGCTGATGCAGTGGCTTCTGTCAGACTAAAGGACAAGATTCAGTGGATTATTCACTGTCTGGACAAAAAAAAAAAAAAGTTGCCACCTGGATTTAACTGAGCAAACAGGTCCGAGGTGCTGCAGTTGGTGAAGTGACAGTGGAGCAGGAAGAAGAGCATGAGGCGTAGCAGATACTGGCACACAAGCTTAGAGCACCCTCTCGTGGCCTCAGTGTGAAAATAAGCAACATGTGAAATTATATCTTGCTGGTCGAAACGCGTTGACGTCCCTCGATGCAATAAATGACTTTTAATATAATCAGTCGGTGCCTCGTGTTTGTGCCTTGCCCATGTTTACATTTTCCAGTAAGGGCGATTTCTTGTTTAAATTTGAAATTATATATTTTATACATAAGTCGCACCTGAGTATGACTCCCAGGAACCACCCAAACCTTATAGTCCGAAAAATATAGTACTTATAAGGTTACCAAGATACAAGCCGTCAAATGACAGGGGGAAAACAATTGAAAAAAACATTTTGCACATGTTGATGAATCTCTGACCAATATTCTTGGATGACCCCACATTCAAGATTCAAGATTCAAAGCTTTATTGTCATATGGACAGTAAAGAAACACGTTTCCCTGTACAATGAAATTCTTACTTTGCTGCCCACACCGGATGCACACAAGTAAACACACAACAGTCAACAATCAAAGAGAAAAATGTGCAAGTCAGTAATAGTGCAATAGTCAGTAATAGTGCGATAGTCAGCAATAGTGCAATAGTCAGTGATAGTGCAACAGTCAGTGATAGTGCAATAGTGATAGTGCAATAGTCAGTGATAGTGCAATAGTGATAGTGCAATAGTCAGTGATAGTGCAATAGTCAGTGATAGTGCAATAGTCAGTGATAGTGCAATAGTCAGTGATAGTGCAATAGTCAGCGATAGTGCAATAGTCAGCGATAGTGCAATAGTCAGCGATAGTGCAATAGTCAGTGATAGTGCAATAGTGATAGTGCAGTAGTCAGTGATAGTGCAATAGTCAGTGATAGTGCAATAGTCAGCGATGGTGCAATAGTCAGTGATAGTGCAACAGTCAGTGATAGTGCAATAGTCAGTAATAGTGCAATAGTCAGTGATAGTGCAATAGTCAGTAATAGTGCAACAGTCAGTGATAGTGCAATAGTCAGTAATAGTGCAACAGTCAGTGATAGTGCAATAGTCAGTAATAGTGCAACAGTCAGTGATAGTGCAATAGTCAGTAATAGTGCAATAGTCAGCGATGGTGCAATAGTCAGCGATAGTGCAATAGTCAGTGATAGTGCAATAGTCAGTGATAGTGCAATAGTCAGTGATAGTGCAACAGTCAGTGATAGTGCAATAGTCAGTGATAGTGCAATAGTCAGTGATAGTGCAATAGTCAGTGATAGTGCAACAGTCAGTGATAGTGCAATAGTCAGTGATAGTGCAATAGACAGTGATAGTGCAATAGTCAGTGATAGTGCAACAGTCAGTGATAGTGCAACAGTCAGTGATAGTGCAACAGTCAGTGATAGTGCAACAGTCAGTGATAGTGCAACAGTCAGTGATAGTGCAATAGTCAGTGATAGTGCAATAGTCAGTGATAGTGCAATAGTCAGTGATAGTGCAAGCATTTCATACTGCATGACAGCAGGGCCCAGGCAGCTCCCTCAGCCACAAAGTGCATTGGTTCACTCTACAACCACGCAATAAAAATTCCATCCATCCATCCATCTTCTCCCGCTTAATCCGGCTGGGTCGCGGGGGCAGCTTGCTGCCCAATCCTCATAGCACCTGACCCCCCCTATGAACCCCTCTGCAGGTGGTGAGCCCACAGGAGGGGCAATAAAAAATAAAAAGCAATAAAAATTATGGATCAAAAACCAATTTGCTTTTGTCACTGCCATATTCTTAAGAACTATAATTTGTTGAGTTTTGAAAGCTTTAGTAATTTATGTTTTCTCAAACTATGTTTCAAATGTCTCAATAATCTGGCCCCTGAACAGCTCAGTACATTTATCCAGAGACCAAACAGCAGCAGAATAACGAGAGGCGTCTCAAACAGAAACTGTAAAATCCCTCAGTGCAGAACATCATTTGGACAGTCGGCCTTTTCATATAAGAGCTGCAATCAGTGGAACTCACTGCCCACCGAGATAAAGGGCATCTCTGAATTAAATATGTTCACCTCCAGTGTTAAGCAGTGGCTGAAAACAAATCAAAACTGTACCCACCAATAAATTGTATGAAAGTTGTGAGCGAGGGAAAGAGTGAGTGTTATATATGTTATTTATATAATGGAAACATGTTTTAATGTATTTTTTTTTATTATTATTATTATTATTTTTAATTTGAACATCAGTACAAAAATACATGTGTAAATGTGCCGAAGTTAGCGTACAGCTAATTTACATTCGCAGTCTCTTGACATTTAGGACAGTGCAAAACAAACACAACAGTTAAACAGTTCTACAGGTCATCAAAATCACATTCACTCAGGGTATAAAGTGCCTATTTTCTAATGTGCATATAAAGGTTAAAGTGCATTCAGTGATTTTAAAGTGCTGTAGTTTTTAATCTAATAAGTTAATTTAGTTAAAACCAGTTCATATTTATTGTAGTATAATTTTAGAAAAGCCCAGCCGGGGACGGGAGTTGAAAATTTGCATTTGCTAACACTGTGCTTCACATCAGCTGCAAACTATGTTTTATATCTGTCTGACTGCATTGTCCCTGCCAAATAAATAACATTCCCAAAAAAATAACATTCCCAAATATATGGAAATGATGAGCACCGTCATTGCCACATCTCCAATAGGCATCACCTATTCCTCTATAGCTCTTCTGTCCTGGTGTAATGTAAAATATAAATCGCAAATTTAATGACAATGTTGGAAAAATAACAGAAAATTGTTGATCTCTTCCCTCCATCAGACTAAATGTATGTTGCCGCGTCAGATCTTTGCGTACGACGGAAAACAGACACAAATATAGACAAGCCTACACTGTAAAATCTGTGAAATCCGTCCTCCGCTCTCGGCTGTTCCCGTCCCTCCCTCCTCCCTCTCCGCTCAGAGCCGCTCCTCCGTTCTGGCTCCTCCTCCCCTCCCCTCTCTCCATCTCTCCATCTCTCCTCTTTCCTCCTCTCCGGTTCGGACGCTCGGATGCCCTCCTCTCCCACACTTGCGGCATGGATTCCGGCCGGGAAGCGGGCGAGGGCTGGGTGGAGGACCAGTGGGAGAAATGGTACGTTTCCGAATCGCGTGCGGCATCTGTTCCGCTCGCTCGTCTCCGTGTGCTTTAGCGTGACCTTGCCTGCTCGCTGGTGTGTGTGTGTGTGCGTGCGTGGGTCTGAAGATGCTAACCCCACTCTGTCGGCGCTACTTGTCAAAACACGGGACAGTGCCTCGTCCTTGAGGGAAAGCGGGGAGGATGTGAGTGTGTTTGAGCCCAGAGGAAGCTGCAGCAAAAGCACTTTCAGATGTTGCTGGTAAATCCCGTTCAAACTCAGAGCTGGCAGGGCTGCTACGGTGCACACGAGTCTGCACCAGGTCAAAACATCACAGCCTGCCAGTTTTTACATGCTAAAAGAATCAATTATGGGGAAAAATTAAGTGTGACCAGCCGTGTGCATGAGTGGGACTGTCAGTTATGTATTTTATGTCATTGCAGTAGCGGTAATACTTGTACTCTTGGTTTAAAAGTGGTTTCTGGTATTTTCTTTTTGCAGAAAGAGGTTTAGAATGTTGAATTAGTCCATTTGAGTTCTTTTATTTTTTTTCCCCCAAAGGCTTAGAAGTGGAATTAAAGAAATGTTTTGGTTTTGGCAGTCCAGAAATGTCCATATTTCTGTCCTGCTTTGAAACGCCACATATAGAAGTGAATGCAGTGTTTTGCTAATTTAATTTAATGCAGAATTTGCTAATTTAATAGCCTTTCTTATATTGAATTAGACAATATGCTTATGTGCACAGTTCTGCATTTTAATTCATTTCTTGGCTCTGACAAACTGAAAACTATAGGTTTCTTGCTTTGAAATGCCTAAGTGAATGTAGTTTTTAGCTTTCTTGCTTTTATTATATTAGAAAATACTCTTATTTATGTACAAAATTCTGTATTTTAATTCATTTCTTGCAGTGTTTTACCTCATACCTCCCAGGTTGAGGGTTCAGTTCCCTGGCTGTAATGTTAAACTGAAAAAAAATTAGGTTTCTTGCTTTGAAATTCCTCAGTGAATGCAGTTTTTATCTTTCTTTTTTATATTCTTTTAGATATGATACTCTAGTTTATGCACACAATTCTGCATTTTCTGCATAATTAATTTCTTGCAGTGCTTGACCTCATAGCTCCCAGGTTGAGGGTAAAATTCCCTGTTTATTATGACAAATTGGGGAAAAAAATGTATGTTTCCTGCTTTGAAATGCCAAAGTGAATGTAGTTTTTATCTTTCTTGCTTTTATTATATTCTACATACTCTTGTTTATGTGCACATTTCTATGTTTTAATACACTTTGTGCAGTGCTTTACCTCACTGCTCCCAGGTTGAGGGTCCAGTTCCCTGGTTATAATGACAAACTGGAAAAATATAGGTTTCCTGCTTTGAAATGTCTAAATTAATGTAGTTCTTACCCTTCATTTTTATGTTATATTAGACGATACTCTTGTTTATGCACAGTACACAGTTCTACATTTAAATAATTTCTTGACTATAATGACAAAATGGAAAAATATAGGTTTCCTGCTTTGAAATGCCTGAGTTAATTTAGTTTTTATCCTTCTTTCTTGTATTATATTAGACGACACTTTGGTTTATGTATAAATTTATATGTTTTAATTCATTTCTTGCAGTGTTTTCCTCACTGCTCCTCAGGTTGAGGGTAAAATTCCCTGTTTATTATGACAAATTGGGGAAAAAAATGTATGTTTCCTGCTTTGAAATGCCAAAGTGAATGTAGTTTTTATCTTTCTTGCTTTTATTATATTCTACATACTCTTGTTTATGTGCACATTTCTATGTTTTAATACACTTTGTGCAGTGCTTTACCTCACTGCTCCCAGGTTGAGGGTCCAGTTCCCTGGTTATAATGACAAACTGGAAAAATATAGGTTTCCTGCTTTGAAATGTCTAAATTAATGTAGTTCTTACCCTTCATTTTTATGTTATATTAGACGATACTCTTGTTTATGCACAGTACACAGTTCTACATTTAAATAATTTCTTGACTATAATGACAAAATGGAAAAATATAGGTTTCCTGCTTTGAAATGCCTGAGTTAATTTAGTTTTTATCCTTCTTTCTTGTATTATATTAGACGACACTTTGGTTTATGTATAAATTTATATGTTTTAATTCATTTCTTGCAGTGTTTTCCTCACTGCTCCTCAGGTTGTGGGTAAAATTCCCTGGTTATAATGAACAACTGGAAAAATATAGGTTTCCTGCTTTGAAATCCCCAAGTTAATGTAGTTTTTATCTTTCTTTCTTGTATTATATTAGACAATACCCTTGTTTATGTGCACAATTCTGCTTTTTAACTCCTTTCTGGCAGTAGTTTACGTCACTCTTCTTAAGTTGAGGGCCCAATTCCCTGACGCTATGACAAAAAAAAAAAAAAGTCTTGAAATGTTAAATTTTAGTAATGGGACTTGGTATTTGTTTTACTGTCCTGATCTGACAGTGAACGCACGCTTCTGTGTTTTCAGCCTACCATTATTTTTAGAATTAGCTGACAGTGATCTAAGTGCACTCACCTTCAGCACAATGTAAAGCTGTTGTGGAGTGTTTAGGGGTCCTGCTGCTCGGTGAGTGGGCTGAAGGTTTAATTCCCTGGTGCCGTAGAACAAAACCACATTTAGAAAAACCTCAATATGTGTTTGCTGGATGCCGTTATTTGGATACTTTATTTACGTCCTTTTCTTATAAAGTCATTTTTGAACAGGTTGGATTGTGACGTGTTTAGGGCTGTGCAAAATTCTTGAAATATCGATATATCCTGATACAAAATTTTAGGGATGGGGCAAGAAAATGGCCATGAGATGCACTAAAAATTATCTTGTGAGATTTTTTCCTCATGTTTTTCACGTTTGGATTGACAAAAGTACTGGCGATTTACATTTTCGAGAATGCGTAGTCCCAAAAAGTAGAGCTACAATGACACGCAGAAGTATAAAATAAAGTAAATCAAAAATGCAGAGGCAAAAACTGTGAACTGAAATGCACAATGTATTTATTATAACCCAAATAATGGAAAAATCACAACTTGTCTCCTCCCACCCCTACTCAGTTTGGTGATACAGTATCAGTATCGTGGGCTGCTGTATCGATAAATCAAGAGGATTTTTTGGTTCTTTTAGCTTTTTTTTTGCATGACTGCGCTACAATTTTGGTGTTTATTTAGCGGAACGAAACCTGTTTATGGCAAGGCACGTTTATTTGTATAGCACAATTTGTACACAAAGCAATTCAAAGTGCTTTACAGAATAAGAAATACATAAAAATCACCTTACAAACAAATCAAAACATAAATAATCGTCATAAAATTAAAAGGAGAGAGAGACAGTAAATATGCAAGACACTTAACATATTCTA
Source organism: Odontamblyopus lacepedii (assembly GCA_034769755.1). NCBI lineage: Eukaryota > Metazoa > Chordata > Actinopteri > Gobiiformes > Gobiidae > Odontamblyopus > Odontamblyopus lacepedii. The sequence continues at coordinate 38,312,314 of CM068349.1, forward strand.
TGGAAGCCCTGAACAACAACAAAACAAAAGAGAGACTATTTTGTTGATTAAAATAGATGCATTTTATATAAACTTTGCACAGTTGGTGGTTTAACAAAGAAATCAAAATATCGCGATACTAAATTTGGTGATACAGTATCAATATCGTGCGCATCTGTGTCGATAAATCAAGAGTATTTTTTTTGGTATTGTTGTTGCTTATTTAATGGAAGGAAACTTTTTTTTATGAAATACACTTTATTTTGTATATTTTCACTGTTTTGATGATTAAAATAGATGTTTTTATATCAGCTTTGCACAGTTGGTGGTTTAACAAAGAAATATTGTGGCTAAAAAAGTATTTGCTTCATAAAAAACAGACATATCATATACAGTATTTATATATTTTTTCACATATCTGGATATCGTGATAAAATATCGTATCATGGGCCTTGTATTGAGTATGGCATTGAAGAGGGATGGGACAAAATCTCGCGAGACAAAATTGCCATAACACTGTACACACATGAGAAAAATTATCTTGTGAGATTTTTTTTGCTTCAAATTAGAGCTGGGCGGTATGACCAAAAATTGTTATCACGGTATTTTTTTAAATTATCACGGTATTTAACGGTATTTTTGTCTTTGGCTAAGTGGAGTGTGATAGAGTTGGTAATATCATTCCAACGTTTGCTTTTCTTGTCATAGACGGTCCCTTTAGACGGAGTGCGCGGCTCCGCGCACCCGCGCTCTCGCCCGTGTCACAAAACACTACACAGACGGTGCCTTTAGCAAACGCGCCTAACACTACACAGACGGTCCCTTTAGCAAACGCGCCTACCAGGGACGTCTGTGTAGTGTTTTGTGCTGCAGTGCCAACGTTACGCAGAGATTGGGGAGAAGATGCAGATTTTACTTTCTACTCAACTCGCTATCCTTACCTGGCTTGTTGGCTTGTTTGGTGTAACACTGAAAAACAGCCCCCGCTCAATCTACCGCTGTGCGACGTTCCGCCGCTCTGTGTTGCCGACATATGTGCGCACACACGGTATGGCGGTAAATAAAAAATTCATATCATAAAAATAAAAATTACCGGTATACCGGTTCAAACGGTATACCGCCCAGCCCTACTTCAAATTACTTGGGATGTAATGGTATTTTCACAATGTGCATCTCACGGTACAATATTTAGTACAATATTTAGTACAAACTCACAAAACTACAGTACTTTTCCCTTTTAAAAACGTTTTGGGTCATAAAAAAACAACACAAACCAAAGAGTTAAGATTTGAAAGTGTTGAATATGTTATTTCATTGTGTAAATTGGACTGAAACACAGCAAAGGATCATGGTCTATGTAGTTCCCGCTGTTTCTTTTTGCTGTTGTCGCACCATCACAATGAAAGAGCAAAGAGATTTGATATATATTGTGACACTCCACGATGTTATTGCGAAACTTTTGACGATACGATTTCACGATATTTCGGTTATTGTTACACCCCTGGAATTTACCTTTGGCTTGGACAGAAAAAGAGTTAAGATCTGGTACAATTTAAGAAGCTGTGGTTCAAAAAAGCCTTATACAATGACCAATGAAGTATTACAGCGAATAAATAAAAATAGAGAGGCGAAAATTGTGAACTGTAAAATGTTATTATGATTATTTATGGCAAATTACGTCAAAATCTCGTCTCGTTTCGTTCTTGTGGTGGTGAAAACTTTGTCTCGTCCCATCCCTAGTATCGAATCATGAGGAACCCTGTGATTCCCAGCCCTATAAATAAGTCCACCGATGCTGATAAATTAGTTTTATTTTCGTCTTTTTCCTCTAGAATCACGTTTGAAAGTGTCAGATTGTGGTGGCGCTTCTGAAGAGCTGCTCTCTGTTGCTGTTGTTACTGTGACTTGACATAAGCTAAAAATACAGTCATTGATTTTACAGTAATTTCACTGAAGCTCAGGCCTATCCAGTAAGTGATTGCAAATTGCTTTCTATAGAAAAAAAAACGCACTTATTTGGCCGTTGGAGGCCGCTGGGAGAGTCGTTAACGTTTACTAATCGCAGACACTTTAAATCATGTGAAGTTCATACAGGTGGATCATTTGGTTTGTCCTTGAGTTTAGGTGGAGCTCCTGTGATGTTTGTTAGGTCTATCATGATAATTACTCTATCCACTTATCGTTCAATATATGAAAGATGGAACGGTATTTTTTTGAGGCTCAGTATTTATCGCGTTTGCATTTTCTTTGAGCTAGTGCGGATTGTTTGGTTATTTTTTTGTATTACCACACAACTGGAGCAGATGAAGGTCGAACAAGTAACTTCTACCACTAGTCCATTGAGGTTCATTTGGTCTCCTGATAGTTTATGTTATTACCGTAAAATACCAGGCGTATATTTTGATAAATAACCGTCGGTTCCAAATAAACGGAGAGTCTAATGTACGAGCTGGGAGACAGAAGTCGCGCTGCAACAACAGGACGCAGGACTGGTGCTCGCGTCGTCTCTACAGAAACAAAACTTAAAACCGCACGGATAATATGCATAAGTGCCGCAAAAAAAACATCTTTCTGCGCCACAAATGCACAGAAACAAAACTTAATATTGCATGACTAATTTGCATAAACTACGAGCGCTGAAAGAAACGCTCCTTGATGCACCTCCACGGATGCACAAGGAGAGGCGTGCGTAGCTTAGAGGGAACATACCAGTTGGTCATACTGGTTAAAAGAATTTGAGTACCATATTTTCCCAGTGATTTTTGTGAGGAAGGAATTAATTGCCTGCCCCAAATTGCCGCCTAGTCTCAAATAAACGCCTGGTCTGTTAAGTGATTGAAACAAATAAACGACCAGGCTCTTATTTGGTATTTTACGGTCGGTTCTCTTTTCAGGCCAAGAGTTTGTTTTCATACCTGACAGTTATGACCAAGGACCATAATGTCCACCCTCCTGTGGGCTCACCACCTGCAGAGGGGTTCATAGGGGGGGTCAGGTGCTATGAGTATTGGGCAGCAAGCTGCCCCCGCGACCCAGCCGGATTAAGCGGGAGAAGATGGATGGATGGATGGATGGATGGACCTGACAGTTTCGACTGCTCACTCACAGTTTTCCTCAGTGTGGTCATGTCTTTTCAGCTGATTTATACAGATTTTGGTGCTGTCTTCGTACTGGCGGAGGCAGGAGGTCAGTGCCATCTGCAGTCCAACCTCCTCAGGACAATTTCCCAGGTGTGTGAGTAAAAAAAGCCCAAAAGCAACTAAGCATAAAGCAGAACAGGAGCATCTCAAATCAGCCTTTTCTGACCACCAAAAAAGACAGAACCACATTCTGGATGGGGAAGGAGCAAACATCACTGGGACAGAGGAAAACAAACATCGGCGCTGGATTAAAGAGGCAATCGAAGTACGGAAATGTGTCCATGGGACTATAAACCGGGATGAGGGGGCCTTTTTACTCTCACACGCCTGGGATACTGTCCTGAGGAAGTCGCACTGCAGATGGCGCTGTCGTCCTGCCCCCACCGGTAGGAAAACAGCACCAAAATCTGTATAAATCAGCTGAGCGGACAAACGTTCAGGTGTGAAAACAAACTCTGGGTCTGAAAAAAGAACCTCATAACATAACTTCTACCACTGATTATAGATACAAACAAATTAGTGTTTCATTCTTCTTCACTGCAGCTAATGTTTGTTAACAATATAAATTAGTTTCAATATCATTGTTTATTGTCCGGAGATCCGGTCGCCGAGGCCACCACCTTCGAGTGATATCTCTGCACCCGGCCCCTATGGCTCCTCTCACGGGTGGTGGGTCCACCAGAGGGCCCGGCCACCAGGCGCTCGCCCACGTGCATCCGCCCCAGGCCTGGCTCCAGGGTGGAGCCCCAGTAGCGCCATTCCGGGCGACGTCACTGGCTATGATGTTGTCCTGCTGGCTTCATCGAACCAGGACCTGCAGCACTGGGGCGTTTGCAGCCGAGTGTGAAGCGGCTGGGATGAGGATCAGCTGTTCCAAATCTGAGGCCATGGTTCTCGACCGGAAACAGGTGTCTCGCCCTCTCCGGGTGGGTGGGGAGTCTCTGCCTCAAGTGGAGGAGTTCAAGTATCTCGGGGTCTTGTTCACAGTGAGGGGAGGATGGAGCGTGAGGTCGACAGGTGGATCGGTGCAGCGTCGGCAGTGATGCGTCGCTGTATCGGACCGTTGTGTTGAAGAGGGAGCTGAGCTAATGACCGAAAGGACAAGATAGCGGATACAAGCGGCCGAAATGAGTTTCCTCCGCAGAGTGGCTGGGTGCTCCCTTAGAGATAAGCCACCGGTAGGAGGTCCCGGGGAAGACCCAGGAGGGACCATGTCTCTTGGCCTGGGAACGCCTCGGGGTCCGTCCAGAGGAGCTGGAGAAAGTGGCTGGGGAGTAGGAAGCTTGGGAGCCCCTGTTTAGACTGCTGCCCCCGTGACCCGGTGCCGGATAAGCGGAAGAAGATGGATGGATGGATCATTGTTTATTTTCAATTCAATATATCACACTTCAAATTGTGTTACGGTGACAGGCCTCATGGTTGTAAAGTCGTTGTGGGTGTTGTTTGGTGACAAAAACATAAATTGTCTCCCGCGATTTTAATTTCAATCACAGCAGTGGATTGTATTTTACAGAATATGGTCTATTGGACTCACAATGCTCACAATGCAAAATGCAACACCAGCACTGATTAGAAAAGTGAAATCTTCATCTGTTTGAAATGCTGGACTGGGTATGAATGAGGATACAGAATTGTTATGTTATTCTCTTTGTATATTTGATTTTATGAACTATAACATCAACCTGCTCAGGGACGACAGGTGGAAATGAGCTCTGGTGCTACAACCTGATACAAAGCATCTCTCCTGTTAAGGTTAATGTGTAGTGTGCACTGCCCCTCTCTCATTAAACAAATTAAACTAAACTAAACTAAAGATGTAAAGTCCATGTTTAAATATATCATCAAAGTGACGGCACAAAAACAAAGAGCTTCAGTGGTAAATCCAGACTGAAATCTCCCTGTATTTCACACAGAAAGATCAGTCTGACCGCTCCAGCCAATCATCTGTGTTTATTTTAGTTTAGGAGCTCATAGGAAATCTATCATTTTGAACTAAATGATTGATCTTAGTTGCAAATTTCACCTTTAACTTGGCCTGCTGCTTGTCTCCATGCAGATAGATGCGTTTGATGCCATACAGTGGGAACATTTGGCATACAGAGGCATTTGGGGCCACTTTGCTGTCACAGTTGGTGTTTGGTGTTACAGGAGGTCACACTTCTGGCTCAGAGCGGCGTGAGCGTTTAATCTCACCGCAGGAGCTAATGTTTTTGCTCATGCCTCAATTAGAGACAGGAGGAACGAGGAGCGCTGAGAGAACGAACGTGTGAGCTACAACATGTGGACGGGGACATCGGGGAATTCCAGGTGCCACAGTGGGGCGCCAGTGGCAAAAACTGTCGTAGTGTCCTTAGGCAAGGCACATCACCCACATTGCCTAGTATGAAAGTGGTGTGTGCGTGAATGGTGGTGGTGGTCGGAGGGGCCGATGGCGCAGATTGGCAGCCTCGCTTCCGTCAGTCTGCCCCAGGACAGCTGTAGCTACAATAGTAGTTTACCACCACCGGGTATGGAGTGAATGAATAATGCTCTGTAAAGCGTCTTTGAGTGTCCAGAAAAGCGCTATATAAAACTGATGCATTATTATTATTATTATCTGCGCTGTGAAAGGCCTGTTTACACCGGGACGTTTGCGGGTAAAAATGATCAAATATTTTATCCGAAGTGCCTTTTGCTGAGAACGTGACGGCGTTTTTGGGGCTTAAAAACGCAAAAATGTAAAACCACCCTCCAGTTTCCGTCTACGCTGCCCAAGACGCAAAACTCTGGTCAGATCTGCTCACGTCGCGTACGCGTTTACGTCACATCCGTACGGTGCACAGAAACAAACATGTCGGATCCCGCACACTTTTGCGTCACCGTATCCACGCAGATTTCCTCCCGAAAACGCTTGTCTAAACGCGGAATAAAAAGTGAAAATGCGATGCTACTTTTGCGTCTTCTGTTCAGACCATCATCTTAGAAACGTAGCCTATCTGATTTTGTGCTTGTGTTTGCTATAGAGCTATAAACAAAGACACTCATGGATCATAATGTTAGAATTTGCACATTTTTAACTGCAATATTAATCTTAAAACAACTTCAGTGACTTCCACTTTAGAAAACTGTGATGCCCAATGGGAGCTGACGTCGCTGTAAACGTGAACACAGTTTTTTTCATTCGTACTAAAATGATTACGCGATGCTGCTGAATCCTACGCATATATATATCACCAATCAAGAAACTAAAATTGGAGAATGAAAGTAAATACAGAGCAGTGAAAAATGGGGGTTGATTGGCAATAGGGTATCCTGGAAATAAGCGATTATAGATTGCTCAAACATGCAGGAATCGCTTCAAATCCAGTGTTGAGAGGGTAAATAAGAAGAGGAAACAAATATGACATGGATAAAAGCTCTGAAAAGTTGATTTTACAGAACAGATCTGCTTTAAAATCTCTGTACCCATTTTTCTTTCTGTCTCGACCTATTTAAGCAAACTGGGCCTTTACAGTGGCTTTTAACTAGAGACGTCCTGATCAAGATTTTGGGCTTCCGATCAATTTTAAGGAGTGCTCTTTCCGATACTGATCCGATATCTTTTTGTGTAGTGTTGTGAAGGAAGTTCGTACCTTGGCTCCAGAAAGTCCATTTGACGACGAAAGTTGATGTTTTCCACGACAGACAGCGGTTGATCGTCTAAGGCGATGAATTCGACATCCTCTGTGTTATTTTCTTGGACTTGTCGCCATTTCGAGGTCGCGTTTCTCTTCTTTGAAAAGCCTCCTCCAGTGTTTGCTGCTGTGGCTTTGCCGTCTTGCACTTGTAAACCTCAAAATCTCGTAATTCTTTTGTAAGTGACGAATCAAATTGGTAGAGTTAAAGTGGCTCTGCTGGTTCCTCCACATGAAACTGTTTGTTTGCAGCGATTGCGTCGCTGTTTGACTCTCGTTTTGTTGTCGTGAAAAGTCCCACACAGCGACATGGCGGCGTTTTGATCTACAGCTGCCGTAAAGCGCATCGATGCTGCAAAAACATGTGAAACTGGATCGGTCTGATCATGTGACTGAATCCAATACTGTCCGATACTCATAAAAGAGCCAGATCGGGACATCCCTACTTTTAACTCAAGTTGATTTTCTATATCTGTGTTCTAAACCTCATTTTATTGTGTTTACTTTTGTTTTATTCATATTATTTTATATTTTATTCATATTATTTTATATTGTTTTATTCATATTTACTCGTGTATTCTCATATTTGTTTCTTATCTATCTTTGGGGCAGTACTTTCTGTTTTTAAATGTACTCTATAAATAAACCTTAACCTTGACATTGTCCCAGTAAAGATATAATGTCCAAGCAGCTTTTTAGGTCAGAGTGTCAAAGTTATAAGAGAGGAAAGAGAAAGAACTTTGGACCACTGCAAAATGAACTCGTTACAGATTCAGGCACAAATCAAACATGAGTCAACGCTCGAGTCTGGATTTTGCCTGAAGTGCTGCTGGATCCGTCTTCACTGCTCATCCAGATGGAAAAGATAAAGCCTCAATTAACATTAGGAAGTGATGCATTTTTAATCAGGTACAAGATTCTGGCATTTTCTGCTACAGGAACCAGCCAAGAATGTGTTGCTGTTTTTTTTTTTTTAAAGAAATACTGTGGATTTTCGTAATGCAAACAATCAATCAAAATGAATGAGTTAGGTGAGGTTATAATGTTATAAACTACATTATGCACAGCTCAGTCCACAGTTCTGAAAACGTATCTTAATTATGTTCAGATTTGCAATTAACTAATGCAAATCTTAATACATGCAAATTCAGATAAATAATTTCACATTTACATAAAAATAAATAAATAAATAAAGATATTACCTGACCAGCGCTTTGACAAAACTTCACAAAGACGAGTGCATGTGGAGCTGTATCTGTCTCCTGGTTTCAGAGGGAGTGACTGACAGACGAGAGGCACATGATCTGTTTGTGTCAAGACAAACATGACGGCTTATGTGGAAAAAAGGGGAAAAAACAGCCCAGGGGACTGAAAAACAGCAGATTTTTTTCAGAATCAACAATCAAAGCACTGAACTTTCTCTCAGTTATATAGTTTGTTTTGAATGTTACGAGAATTTTCAAGAGATCTTGAAGAGTCTTGAGAGACACGTGATAGCAGCTGTGGTTGGATCAGCTCAAGTTTGGACAGAGGTTTTTCCTGCTCTGTGGTCCAGTCCCAGACTCCTGGATTCTCTGTGGTCCGGTCCCAGACTCCTGGATTCTCTGTGGTCCAGTCCCAGACTCCTGCATTCTCTGTGGTCCAGTCCCAGACTCCTCTGGATTCTCTGTGGTCCAGTCCCAGACTCCTTTGGATTCTCTGTGGTCCAGTCCCAGACTCCTCTGGATTCTCTGTGGTCCAGTCCCAGACTCCTGGATTCTCTGTGGTCCAGTCCCAGACTCCTGCATTCTCTGTGGTCCAGTCCCAGACTCCTCTGGATTCTCTGTGGTCCAGTCCCAGACTCCTGGATTCTCTGTGGTCCAGTCCCAGACTCCTCTGGATTCTCTGTGGTCCAGTCCCAGACTCCTGGATTCTCTGTGGTCCAGTCCCAGACTCTTCTGGATTCTCTGTGGTCCGGTCCCAGACTCCTGGATTCTGGCCTTTGAGGATCCAGTCCACTTTATTTCTTTAGCACATTTCATTAACAGTTTCCAAAGTGCTGCACAAATACAGAGTAAGAACAACAATAATAAAATAAAAATAAACACTCAGATTTGATCAAACTACTGTAGTCTTAAAACAATAAACCAGTAAAATAAAACAAGAGCAAAAACCATGCACTCAGATTTAATCACACCTGTCCTAAAACAATAAAACCATTAAAATATGATAAGAGCAAAATCATAAAATAGCAATATGTAGATAAAAGCAATAAAATGATAAAACATAAATAAATGACACAGAGGACCACACAGCTCATGCAGTGTTAAAAGCCAGAGAATAAAAGTGGGTTTTAAGATGAGACTTAAAACACTCTGTTGACTGTGTCTAATTTAGCATTTCTTGAAGAAAATGACAACAAATTTGATGTATCTTCCTCTCATAGGACGTTGTAGTAAACATTAGTGTTCTCACAATACGAAAATGTAAAACTCGATTTTGATTCTGAGGGGTAGATTTTCTTTTATTTTCCCATGTGGCCTTAGATCTGTGGTCGAGGTAGGTTCCACAGTGCTCCATGGGCGTTTACTCATCTATGTGCTCTTATATTTGTTCTGATACAGCTCCAGATCATTCTAAAACTATTCAGAAAAGGTTCATTTCTGTCCTTTGAATGTGACTTTTTATTATTGATATTTGCTCAAATGTGTATAGTTTCATACATAATAGTATATAAGTAATTGCAGCTTTCCCATTTTAACCACTGCAGTTGTGTTTAATCTTACCTCTCACATTACATTTTGGTTAAAAGCAGATTTTCTTGCATAATACAGCTATAAAAAAAAAAACCCTCTCGGAGTCTTAAACCCGCTGAAGTGTCTGTGTCTCCAGATGTGGCAGATGTGGGTCTGTGGTGAGGTCCAGGGTCACCAGATCTTATTTAAACCTGCTCCAATCTGGGGATTAGTCTGAGCCGGGGAAAATGAGGAAATGCGTCTCATGAAATGAATCTGTTCCAGGTCAGAATGAAGCCCCCAACTTAAGAAAATATATAACAGCAGTGCAGATGGGCTGAGCTGTTTGGAGATTTTTCTGAAAATAATTGTGATCAGATTTGCAATTTATATCTTAAAGGTCCTATGTGCTACGCTAAAATGAACTCTTGTGAGGGTTGTTACTCGGGGTGTAACGATATTCAAGTCAAGATACGATATTATCACAGTATGAACCTCAGGGTACGATATTTATTGCGATATCGTGGGAAATCTCCCCCAAAACAGGCAACATAAGTAAAATTCTCCAGTTTTGCCCATAATTTTGGCACCATGAACCAGTGACGATAAGTTACCGACTTAATCCAAAGAATGAAGATGTAAAAGTGCTTAGAACAGTTATTTCTTCATGTCGTCTGCACTGAAACGGAGCAAAGGATCATGGTCTATGTAGTTCCCTCTGTTTTTTTAGCTTGTTCTGCATCTTAACTCTTCATTTAAGCAAAGAGACTTGTGATTCGATATATTGTGTTCGTCCACGATATTATTGAGAAACCTTTGACGATACTGTGATGGAAACTTCTTACTTTATTAAGATAAAGAATGTATTGTTTGGGTTTAGATAACTAGTAACTCACAAAGTGCTAAAGTATCTCTGTGTTCATGGTGACAGGCAGTGGTTTGATCTGCTGTATCTGGGCTTCTGAAGACAGGACATTATGTTCACTCCTTTTCTATCAGGGTTAAAACAACAGGTTGTTGTTTTATTCATTCTCATTATTTTGAATTATTGGTACACTTGAGTTCGTCTAATCGATGCCCTAGTTTAACCCAGATAAATCGTCTCCTTTTGAGAACCGTTTAGATAAACTGTAGTATGTTCTACCTCATGTTGATGTTATGACGTTTGTCGACTGTATAAGAGCCTGTTTTTGTTTTGCCATGGGTCAGATTGGGGAGAGACGGACCTTGCGTGAGGAACAGATAGGTTTCCTTTTCATTTTCTCTGTAATTGTGCACACAATTGCTTTAATAAATCCCGACTCTTTGATTTAAGATAGCTTCTCTCAGATTCTCTCAGATTCTTCTCAGATTTAAAAATCCACAACAGATACGATATCACGATATTTCAGTTCTTGTTACATCCCTCGTTGTTACCCCTTAAAAACAGCCCCAGAGTTGAGTTTTGTTTCCTTTACACATGTTTACGGTCTTATTAGTCTGTCTACATCCCCAAAGCTCCAAATACATCACAACATGGACCAGAGTGTTTTCAGTATGAGAGAAAAACTCAGTCCTTTAATAATAAGATTCTGTTCAGAGTTCACATTTTAAATACGTCCAGACGAATTGACCAAAAGACTGAAATATGAACTGACAAAACGAACGCAAGAATCACATGTCAGAACACGTTTGTACAGGAGGGCGATAGTTGTTTAGTCGAATATTTGGTCGATGGAGTCAAAGTTTGCATCAGTCGACTGGTTATTTTCTATAGAAGGATTTACGTGGGACAAATGGAGAAAGGAGAAGTTGGTGAGTGAGTGAGTTTGCTGAAGATTTGGTATTTTTAGTATATTTATATGTAAAAAGGCAGATTAAAGTTAAGTTTTATCTGTAATACATTGTTTCCTAGTACTTTTTCCTGCATTTGCATGAACTCCCCTTGCAGCTGTATTCTAGTGACTGTAGTTTGGATCAGATACACAGGATATTATGTTGTATTTTGGAAATTATTGTAGTTAAAAATCGCAGCCTTTGCAGTTTGCTAATCGTGTCCGTACAAATTGCGATTTCGATTCAGTTGCGACTAATGTTGGCGCCCTACAGTGAAGATCTTATAGTTTAAAATAGAAAAAAAGAGGTTCAAGGTCCAATTATGCATCATTCATCCTTTTCAAAGACATATTATCCTTTTTGTGGTATTTATTTCACCTTGTTGTGTTCATTTGTTGTTGTTGTTGTTGTAGATTCTTTATTGTTTATTGATTTAAAACGAGTTAATCATTGAAAAGTGTCCACTGACCGCATCGATCTTCACGTCTCTTTAACTCTGCGTCACTCTGAGCGTCATCGCAGCTTAGAATTTATGATCTTCAGTGGTTTTATTTGTGGAAAATGTCAGTTCTACTTTACTGAACCTTACAGACACATCACCCAGAATCTAAATGTTTTGATGGACCACGCGAGTAAAAGTCCCGTGGGCGAGGTTATGGATGTTGGTTGTAAAAATACATTTTCGGAGGATTGTTGCATCGAATAAAAATACAGAATCTCAGAGGCTAAAAGTTTATTTCTTCTCTTGTGTTACTTTTCTGGTGAAGGATCCGTCAAATGCTTTTCTCCATGGATTGCTTTGTTTGTAATGTTTCACAGTACGGCATTAAACCTTTCTATCTTCATGGAGATGAATTTAGACCAAGTTACAGGTCGGATCTCTGGAGAGGCGACGCCGCTCACGGTCAGCAAGCCTGTTTTTCTAGGTATTTTTGAGCTTTAAAACCACCTGTAATTGAATAAATGTAAAGTAAAGCCGTTTAATGTTATACTATGGAACAATCCAGGCAGAGCAATGACGTATCCATAACAACAAGCACATGCCCAACCAAAAAGTTACACATTGCACCTTTAAATACAAGGAGAAAACAACATAATTTCTCTTCTACTGCAATAAGAACGTCATAATAACAGCAAGAAAAATAAGAAAAACACCTATAATTCACTCAGTCCAAGATGAATAATAACGATAAACTTAATGCCGTACTGTGGAACATTTCAGCCCACGCAATGACACCGCAAAGGTTACGTCGTGCACCTTTTAAGTCGGTCCAGTATTTGCTTTTCTCGTTGGTTCTCTCTGAAGGATGCAGAGTGACCACAGGCTGCTGACCACGGCTCATTAAGCGTGACGTCGTAAATTACCTCGTCTCCACGGCCCCCGCTCTGCTCCCATAATGCAGTGCGGCAGAGGTCACCCTGTCCCGTCCTGTCCTGTCCTGTCCCGGCCCGGGTGCTTATCTCGGGACGTTTCCTCGGGGCCTCCTCCTCCTCCTCTGTCCTCTGTCCCCTTCACAAGTTTTAATTCAGAGTTTTAGGAGAATTTGTGTGAGGTATAAATAAAAACATGGAGCTTTTTAGGTTCTTTGTTTTTTCTTGTCAGGATTGAACACATATTTCACTTTTCTGGTGCCCAATGGAGATGTAATTTAACCGGAATGTTCCACAGTTTGGCAATAAGCATATCTGTCTCCATAGACCCAAGCAGGTGACAAGCAGAGGGAATTACTGGTCAGTTCTGTAGAGCGGCAGCTGAAAATGTGTGTTTTTCATGGTTTCGAGTATAATAAAAACACCCAGGAAATAAATTCAAGACAAGTTTAAGGCTATACAGCTATAAAAAGTGTGTAAAAGCCAGCTCACTACAGTTCTTTACCAGGTCTAACCCAGGACTAAACAATCTATTTGGGCTTTTTGACTACACTACTGGTACAGCTCGGCACAGCACGACACGCCACTACACGGTGAAGCTTTTCCATGCAGTCGATACCACCTGGAAGTGGGTGGAGCAGCGGGGTCGATACTGCCGTGACGTCATTTTTAGGCGACATTATCCCTGGTCTTACATCTTCACAATCTCCTCAGGTCTAATCTAGAATTAAACCAAGTCTAACCCAGGCCTAAACAATCAAGGACTTTTCTGGGACTAAACCAGGTCTAACAGCCCATAAGAGTTGCACTAAACCAGGACTAATCCAGGTCTAACCCAGCCCTAAACAATCTAGGGCTTTTCTGGGACTAAACCAGGTCTAACCCAGAAGAAAACTCATGACTAGCCCAGGACTAAATCAGGTCTAAACCTGGCCTAAACCAGACCCAAAGCACCAATAGTGACCACTGCAAACTGGTTCCAGCCCATGAAAGTTGCACTAAACCAGGACTAATCCAGGTCTAACCCAGGACTAACCTATGTCTAACCCAGGACTGAACCAGGTCTAATCCAGGACTAAACCAAGTCTAACCCAGGCCTAAACAACCTATAAATCTTTAAAATCATTAAAATTTTAACTCTAGGATTTTTCTGGGACTAATCTAACCTATGACTAGCCTAGGACAAAACCAGGTTTAAACCTGTCCTAAACCAGGCCCAAAGCAGCGATACTGACCACAGGTCTAACCCGGGATTAACCTAGGACTGAACCAGGACTGAACCAGGTCTAATCCAGGACTAATCCAGGTCTAACCTAGGACTAACCTACGTCTAATTGAGGACTGACCCAGGTCTAATCCAGGACTAAATCAAGTCTAACCCAGGACTAACCTATGTCTAACACAGATCTAAACCAGGTCCATTTGCCTAAAACCCTCTAATCCTCACCATTTCTCTGCTTGAAACACAACATCTAGTCTTCTGTATGTGAGTCTGTTTGCTCCAGTGACCAGTGCCAGTAAAGATAAAGCTGTTCGGTTCATGTTTTGCCATGTTCCCAGTCAAAACACCGTTACAGTTCCCGTTTTGTCTCGATATTTATGGTCTTTGTGAAGGAGCTTGCTAACATTGGAGCAGCGTTCAGCCTGGTATTGATCGCGCTGCCTCTGGGGCTCTTGGATTACATTATAGTGAACAGATTAAGTTACATGTTACTCTAAAAAAGGCACGACGACCTCTCTCTGAAGCGATTGGGGAAATGTGACCCTGGAAAGGCCTGGGACAGTCATAGTACAATTTGAGCTGGAGTAAAGAGTCAGCGGGTTCATGTGTATGTAATGTTGGCACGATGATGGATCAGTTTGGATAAGTTTTATTCAGCATTTTTTTGGACACTCAAAGAAGTTTGGACACTCAAAGAAGTTTTTTTTTTGTCCTGTTGCACCTGGAATCTGCAGCAGTCTCCCAAACAAGCACTAACCAGGCGGCTTTGCTCGTATGATCTGAGCTGGTATGGTCACAATTAGAGATGGGCATCATGATGACTAAGTATTAAGAATTTCGTCGATCACGGTCATTTTTAATCGACAAACATGTAGGTTGCAGTGCGTAGCGTAAAGAAACAAGGCTGCGTCTCTAAGCACAAACACTGGAGTTGCAGCCTCACAGTCCCACGTCTCGGCTCTGGCTCCTTGAAGATCACTATATCCCTCAGAGTGCGTTTACCTGCACATCAGTGTCCCGGGTATGATCAGGTTTTTTGAGCATCCCGGTTGCATCATGGTGCATGTACACGCAGTCTCCCGATTACTGCCACAGTTGAGTGCGCATGAGTCCAAAAGACAAACACTTTTCAGTCTTTTCATCACAACAGCAGCCAAAATAAATAAAGTGTGTGAAATATTTGTTAAATAAAGAGCTGCGCTAAACCTGCACACATATGATCTCTGAAAACCTGAACCATCAGCAGAACGTCCCTGTGTCACAGAAAGAACGCTCATATTTCACTGAGTCGTGTCCTTTAGTCCGACAGAAGTTGACCACATCAGCGCACAAGGAAAGAGCTGCTTTTTTTTCAGCATTTACAATTCATGCAAATGAGCCCTGCGGTTTTAAGTTTCATTACTGTAAGATGTAAACAAATGTGCCAAAACTGCATTAAACACATTCTAATCTCACCTGGGCTGATGTGGCTCTATAGTGGTTATAGTTTATATGTTGTAAAGTTAAGTTTATTTATGCAGATTAGTAATAGTAATAATGATTATGATGATAATTTTAATATAAAAACATTAATGATTAATCGATAATTGATTGTTAATTCTCCCGACGATCGATTAAGAAAATTTAATTGAATGCCCAATATTAAAATATCAAACTCAATACCGATTCAGTACCTCAGTGAATATAAAAACACTCTTTATTTGCACAATAGGATGTAATTGTCAACATTAAATCATAATACTTTCATTAATATTCTCATGTGGTCTTATATCTGTGTGATCCCTCAGTGGTCCAGGGGCGTATACTGGTCTTTGTGCTGTTATACTGTGAATGGGACTTTTTCAGTATCGATACCTACGATTCTCGTTTTGGTACCAATTCATATCAGTTTTCTTTAACCTTTCAACATCTCCAGTGAGCTCACAGAAAAAGCCCTTCATTCTCTTACAGTCAGAGACAATGGAAAACAGATAGTGCTGATGGGCCGACTCCGCATTGATTTGAGGCCCTGATGCTGATGAGGAAACCTGAAAATCTGACACTAGTAATTCATCTCAACCCGATCTTTAAAACAGCTCTCCATCTTCTTTTGTTCTCACCATAATTATCTAAGGTTAGAGGTTAAATACTATCACTAAACTATACTATACTATCGTTATTGTCTCTTCAGCATTTGACCCGAGCCAATCTTACTATATCCATATTCTTGTGTCTCCAAAACTACACTTTTGATCTTTGCACTTGGTCTGTCCTCATCCCCCAGGTCCTTATCGATTTAAACAGATGTGGAGGCGGAGTGAGTCTGCAGAATCCTCCTGATTGAATGAAGGTTAAGGTGACTTTATTGTCTCCAAAGGGCAAAGTGGTTTTCAAAATAAAAAACACTGGAACATCAATTTTTTTTTTTTTTTTTTTTGGTGGTTGGTAATAATAAAGTTGTGAAACGAGTGCGTAATTAAGGAATATTGTAGGGGATGCACCGATACCACTTTTTTGAAAACCGATACGAGTATCATTTCTGCACTTGCCGATACCGATACTTTACCAGTCTTACAAATGCACAAACACAAAAAATATATATTTAATAAAATCAGGAAAAATATAATCAACCCTGATATTCCCTCTCTACACACCAGGCTGTGTCCCTAAGAAGAACTTTGAGCTTTTCTTTCATTTTATTATTATTAACTAATTTTGTTTTGATTGTGAGTGAGAAACGTGATTTAATTTTTTGATATGTGAATATGAAAACTTGACAATAAACTTTTTGAACCTTTGAATCTTGATTATAATGTGTTTAAAGCAGTTTTGTGCACATTTGTTTACATTTTACAGAAGCGAAACTTAAAACCACATGGCTCATTTGCATAAACGGTATAAGCGCTGATGTGTTCAGCACCTGTCGGACTAAAGGACACGACTCAGGGGAATATGAGTGTTCTCCCTGTGACAGAGGATGTGCTGCTGATGCTGAGTCTGTTCTGTGCGTATGTCGTGTTGGAGATGGTTCATGTTAAACTTTTCAGAGATCGTACGAGTGCAGCAGCTCTTTCACTGATGTCGCTACAGCCGCTTTATTTATGTTGCTCTGGTTTCTCATAACCGGGACATTGGCTTATTCGGGATACTGAAACCAGGATACTGTGGAGTGTGTCGTGTAACAGTGGTATCGGTGTTTGGTATCGGCAAATGTTTAACGAGTACATTATGGAAGTATCAGGCCGATACCTGATACCATTTTCGGTATCGATGCATCCTTAGAATATTGTTATGCAGAGACCATTCATGACCAACATGTGAGTCAGTATAGCCACATTTTCTTTGTGTTTTGGTCGTTTTTAGCGGCTTTTCTGCCTCTATAACGCCTCTCTTTACTGTTGACAGGTTCAGATTGGTCAAAAATTAGGACATTTCTTGTATAAAACTGGGGCAAGTCACTGGTTTTGGATAAATCCGCTGGGACAGGGGACACAGGGCTCAAAACTAGGGCTGTTTCAGGTAAATAGGGACGTCTGGTCACCCAACCAAAAGGGAATCTGTCCTTTGCATTTGACCCACGTCCAGCCAAACAACGCTGCGGTCGGCAAACCATCTCTTGAGCTTGGTGAGGACTACTTCATCTTAAATGACGTTAGCGTGGTGACATATTATCCTGTTTAAATGACGCTGGCGTGCTGAGATATTATCCTGTCTGTGGTGCAGGTGGTTCCTCTGCGATAATCACATTTGCAGCCCCGTGTTTGTCTCGGCTGTTACGGGGTAAACGGATCAGACCAGGGCAATAACAGGGAGAGACGTTCAGTTCTGTTGGAGACACAGGCTTCCTTTTACATGCAGTGTTTTTGCATTATGAAGGTCCTGAGATCTTTTAGTTCAGGGGTAAATGCTAAACACTAGATCGTAACAGCAGGTTCTTGAAGTTCTGGTGAAATTAACTTTTCAATTAACTGCTCAATGGAGTCTTAATCAATATTTTATTTAGATTATAATGATTCATATAAAACAACAGCAGAAAAGAGGAGTTGGTGAGTGAGTTCGCTGAAGATTTGGTATTTTTTTTATATTTCTATGTACAAAAATAACAGATTAAACACATGATTCACAAGTTTAATCTGTTTTTATATAAATATGTTGTTTCCTTGTGCTTTTTTTCTGCATAAATAGTAGTTTTTTAATCAACTGTGAGTGCATTTTGGGTCAGATGCACAGAAATATGTAATAGTTTTGAGCGTTTTTAGATGCCCCCTTTTCAGTCAACAAAACGATCTGCAGGACATGTTTTTAGCCGACAAAGTATTTCTTTAATCCTCTACAGCCTGATAAAATGATATGTACGGTCAGTAGAATAGTCTAACCCTGGTACCAGACGTCCTGGAGTCTCGGAGCTAAATCCTGACTTGTATTTGTTGTGTTTTTGCTGTTACACCAAGTCTTTCACATCTGCAGTGATTTCTCAGACTTCTGTGGACTAAGGGCTCAGACATTGTTGGTTTTCCTCTCGTCGGTTTTATAATCCCTCTGTGTGCCTCAGACCGGTGTTTACTCAAGAGTGGCCATAACGCGCTCAGTCTCTCAGTGTTTCTCTGCCTTTTACCAGTCACAGTGCACTTTTCTGGTTCAGAATACTTCACAGCTTCACCTACGAAGATGTTACCATTTTAGTCAGTGGTGTAGTGGGGATTTTTTCATTTTTTCATGGACTTGTCATCGACACCCCCTCCATCTTCATCCCATAAGCCATATAATTTGACGTGCCGAAATACACACAGGAGTCATATCTCACTTTCAGTACAAAAAATCTGTAATATTTGATGTTTTTACTCAAAATAATGCGGAATCAATTAACGCTGTTCAGTCACCTACAGAACATAAATCAGAGCGTCGATCCAGGGACAATACATTTTTATTTATTTTGTGCCTTTCTGAACACCCAAGGTCGCCTTTCAGCAACAGCTATAGCACTTTTTTCACAGACACAGCATTATTAACAGAGCATTCTTCATTCACTCCAGACCCGGTGGTGGTAAACTACTGTTGTAGCCACAGCTGCCCAGAGACAGGCTGACGGAAGTGCAGCTGTCAAGCCAATCGGCGCCATCAGTCCCTCCAACCACCACCATCACTCACACACACACCACTTTCACACCTACAGTGCATGTTTTGGGTTGAGGGACAGGCTCCTTTTTTCTCTTCCTCATGTCTTCCATCCATATCGTGAACGGTGAAGCTCTCAGAGCTCCACCACCTCTGCGCCGCTGAAGCTACGAGAACTTCAGTTTGTGCATCCCAGAAGAAAAACTGACTGAGATGCCGGACTTTTGCACCGCATACGGAATGAACCAGGCCTAAACCAGGTCTAAACCAGGTCTAAAACAGGACTAAACCAGGAATAATCTTGGACTTGAGAGCAAGAGAGAGAACCTCAGTCCGTGGAGCAGGGTGTCTGCAAAGTGTGATCGGGCGACGGCTACACTTAGCCCCGTGGAGTGAGGAGCTCTGCACCTCTCCTTTCGCCTGCGATCACCTGATCTCCTGGTTTAGTTCTGGTTTAGTCCTAGTTTAGATGTGGTTTAGTCCTGGTTGATACGACCAGTGCAGGTTGTTTTCACCAGTGCCAATAGCTCCAGTTTGACATTTAAGTTGTGGCTATTTTATATTTGTTATTTTTTATACCTCAGGTCGAGAGAAGTGGGTGGACGGCGAACACACGCATACCACGCCCACTACACCCCTGCTTTTAGCACAAAAAGTAAACTTATACAAACTATATTGATCCACAAGGGAAATTATTTCGACACAATAGCTCACACATCACAATATAATATAAGAACATCTAAATGGTAATAATAAATTCTCAGTAAGTAGCAAAAATAACAAGAGACTGGTGAAAAAGGGTGAATGTACTGTGTGGTGTTTGTCAGTGCTACAGTCTGGTTCTGTTGCTTGTTCTTCTTTTCTTCCTGGTGTCAGGTTCATGTGGACTCTTCTCTCCGTTTGTTTCAGGTTGACCCACGACATCAGCCTGGACGAGTTTGAAGATGACGACCTGTCGGAGATCACAGAAATCACAGACGAAAGAGGGATGAGCCTCAACTGCAACGGGCCAGATCTGAAGGTGAGAAAGAGAAAAGCAAAGAGAGAGAAAGAGAGAGACTAGATCTGAAGGGGAGAAAGAGAAAAGCAAAAAAGAGAGAGACCAGATCTGAAAGTGAGAAAGAGGAAAACAAAGAGAGAGAAAGAGAGAGACCAGATCTGAAGGTGAGAAAGAGAAAAGCAAAGAGAGAGAAAGAGCGAGACCAGATCTGAAGGGGAGAAAGAGAAAAGCAAAAAAAGAGAGAGAGACCAGATCTGAAAGTGAGAAAGAGGAAAACAAAGAGAGAGAAAAAGAGAACAGATATGAAGATGAGAAAGAGAGTAAAAGAGGGGCCAGCTATGAAGGTGAGAAAGAGAAAAGCAAAGAGAGAGACCAGATCTCAAGGTGAGAAAGACAAAGAAAGAGAGAAAGAAAGTAAGAGAGCTCAGATCTTAAGGTGAGAAAGAGAAAAGCAGAGAGAGAGAGAGAGAGGAACCACATCTGACAGAAAAGCAAAGAGAGAGAAAAAGAGGGGGAGAGAAAGAGGGAGATGGGGAAAGAGAAACAGAGAGAGTCCAGATCTGAAGATGAGAATGACTGGGGAGAGAGACAAGACTTGAAGGTGAGAGTGTCTTGCCTAAAGACACAATGACAATTTAGACTTAGACAAACTTCATTGATCCACATCGACATGACACTAAAATAAGAACAAAAACAGTATGGTAATAAAATGTGATTTACTAAATAATGAAAGAACCAAAACATCCCATACAGCTTTGTAAATGTGCAGGAGAACACCGTAAAATATCAGAAATATCAGAAATATAAAGTAGAAGTGTTAGAAAAAATAGTTTGGTGATATATTGTGATTCGCTGATAGACTCAAAATGGCTCGGATGCATCGATTTAGTTTTTAGTTTAATGTTTTTTTTTGTTTGCTTTTTTAGTTCTTTTTACTCATGATTTAAAATGAAATTAATTGTATTTCATCCAGTTTTATTCTTATGATTGTGAACTCATTGTGCCATAATACTGTGCGTAATTATTGATTAATCATCATATATCGTCCTTTGTTTTAGTTTCAGGATCTGTCGCGATATATTGAATGAGGCGTATCGTGATTCGTGTCATAACGTCAGATTCAGCCCCGCACCTTCTGAAATCAGACGAGTTTGGGAGTTTTGAAGGAGGCGTGTCCGTTCCTTACTGTAAAATGAAAATATCTAAACCGTACATACATTTTTTATAGGCAGGTTGTCCACTCCAGGGTTAAATCTGGTGCATTCTGGGTAGCAGGTCTAAATAATTCAGTTGGAGTTGTTTTCTGAATGTCCCACTGCCCCGAGACAGCTCCAAAAACAGACGTGTGGTTTTAGCACGGCACTGTAAAAGTAGAAAACACCTCGAAACCCTGACTGTTTTCTCCATGTGTAAAAGCAGATATTTGTAAGTAAAGTAAAGCGTAAAGAGACTGCGCTTTATATTTGAATGAACCATAAAGTAACAACCAAACGTGACTCCCCATTTTGGACAATCCCCGACCTTCTCGTAGCTCTGTAAAAACACTGTAGTTTTATTTATCTTCTCTGACTCGTGAAATTTGGTTGTGCTGTTTTAGAATTTATGATGCCCCAATCATAGAGCGTATATATATGAGTGGACGAAGTGAGTGTGACGTCTCCACAGCCTCAGTGTCGCTCAAACGAGGCTCCCGATGCCACAGTTACAGGAGCGAATCTGGAGCCAGGTCCATATTTGGAAATCTGACTGCGAGTATCATAGCAACCACAAGAGCCAATCATGATTTAGGTTGTTAAATGTGCCGTCCGACTCACGGCAGAGCTGCGATACTCTGCACCATTCTGCACAAACCGCTGTATTTCGGTGATTCTTGAGAATGATAAGGAAACTTTTAGCTTTTATCATCAAACTTTAAATAGTAAGTTTAAGTCATTGATTTATGTTTATGTTCTGTTACGTGCGAACAACAATCGAGTCACAATTTAACGAAATTCACTTTATGCTAGTTTAAATTATGCTAGTTAAGATTCTAGTAACATTAGCTATTGTAATTGTTTGAGATATTTTGTCATTTTAGTTCAAAAATAGTCAATCGGGGCAGGAAAACGGGAAGGGAACTTACTTAGCAACGAAACGCGCAAGCTGTCAATCAAACCTGTTGCTAACGCTAGGGGGAGGGACCTCGGGGAATGAAGGCGTCTGATTGGTCCGTTATTTATGTTCATATCTTGATTTAGGAGCAAAATAGAGAAATAAAAACTTCAGGATCCTGTGTCGCGGGTTCATACGAACATTTTAAGACCAAAATGACGAGGCCACAGCAGCAGGTCCAGAGAGACGATCTCAATGTGAGTCAATGGGAAAAAGGGACAGAAGGAGCCGGGAGAGCCTCCTGGAGCACTTCCTGTTTGACACACGGCGGCTAACGGGTTAGCTTAGTCCACTCATATATACGGTCTATGGTCCCAATATAACTGTATAACTGTATAACTTATATTTGAACGAAATAGCCAAACTTATGATCCACAAATTTTGAATCTTATCATTAGAGACGACATTAAAAAGCCTAGATTGCGTTAGTTTCTGGTCTGTTACAATCAAAAACACCCTCAGAGTTGCGTTTTGTTGCATTCACACATGTTTAACACACACGCTCTGCATATTGAGGCTCAGTTCTTGCCTCAAACAGAAAACTCTCCCGGGATGTGCCTCAGATTTCTGTTTGTCAGAAAATCTGTAACCACGGCAACAGGACAGGGCGACGGCGGCGTCCGTTTTGGATCAAAGGGTCTTTCTCGCCTCCCACGGTTTGAGCTGTGAGTGGGCGATGCGATGAGGAGGTTATAAGGGGGGATTTAGGTGTGCGAATGCGGAAATTACTCTCCTAAGGTGTGAACATTTAGCTTTGAATGGTGATAGGTAGAAATAGCACTGGACAATATGACAAATTCCTTTCATAGTGGGTGGAACAATACCAAAATATCAATAGTATAATATAATATAGTGAGTGGAGTATCAAAAAGTACTGATTCACATGCAAAACTATCTGTACTTTATAGTAGAAGAGTTTCAGTGGGTTTCAGTTGGAAGGTGTTTACGTTTCTGGGGTATTAGCTGCAAACACATCACATATTCAGACCACTATATGACCTTTTATTGTTTTGAAAATGCTAGATTTACAAAAGCTGGGAGAGTTCACAACAAATACAAACGGCACGACACAAATGCAAACGCTGCAACACAACAAAAAGCCACAATGGAAGTGACCGCGGGGCTATTTTCCGACCCGGGAGGACTCGCAGCAAATGCAAACGCCAGAATGCAAATACAAACGGCACAAAAACAAATGCGAAATGTCGCAACACAACAACAAAAATCCACAACGGAGGTGGTCGCGGGACTATTTTCCGACAGACCAAGTGAGGAGGATCAAGCAGGGAATTATTCAGTCAGAGAAAGTTACATTGGTCCTGGCCACAAAACAATAAATTACTTTTACTTACGTTTCCAACTTCGTTCACTTGTCTGTTCTTCTTCTTCTTCTCCTTCTTCTTCTTATCTTTCTTCTCCTTCTTCTCCTCCTTCTTCTTCTTCTTTTCCTTCTTCTCCTTCTCCTTCTTCTCCTTCTTCTTCTTCTTCTTCTTCTTCTCCTTCTTTTTCTCCTTCTTCTTCTTCTCCTTCTTCTTCTTCTCCTTCTTCTTTTTCTTCTTCTCTTTCTTCTTCTTCTTCTTCTCCTTTTTCTTCTTCTTCTCCTTCTTCATGTCACTTCATTTCGGCACAGTTGACGTAAGGAAAGTTTAAATAAGTCCCGGGAGAGATCACTAAATGACTCAAACTTGCACGGATGACATCTCATACCTCTTCTGGTACATTTTTAACGAGAAAAACGGCGTTATAACGTGTTAGAAACCTCAAAAATCGTACCTATAATTGCCCGTCTAATATGAAATTCATTAGTTTTGCTTCGTTATTGCAAATTCGAAAATAAACGTGATGAAGCTTTGTTATTGTCGCGATTCACAGCTTTTAATGAGTGTGTGTTTTTGGTAAAATCTTTGTAAATCGAATAGCTGTCATACACACCTCTACCCCTCCAGGCCTGTGCTGTAAATGATTATTTTTATTTTTTTTTTCTGTCAGTCTGGCCCCTAATGGAGCGGTGCTGAAATATTAATTCTCCCCCCGGTCGGACGCGGCTCTTTGCTTTGTCTGGATCACAGCGTTTACGTCCCACAGAGATGCCGTCACCGCCCCGGGACGCTGCAGGACGCCTCCGGTCCTGTCAATAATTCATAACAATCCGAGGCACCGCAGGGAAAGACCGGGGCAGGTGTGGAAGTGTGAGGGGCTTTTAGACTCAAGGGGGCGCCGAGGGACTGTTTGGAAATACAGTTGTGATTAATCAAGTTTTAACTGAGATTCAGGCATTACTAATTTATTTACAGTTCTTTTGAATGAAAGTCTACAGCCAAACCTTTACCATGACCTTTTATTTTTGTACGATCGTAAACGATACATTTTTGTTCCTTTTTTTATCATTATTATTCGTTTGTACGACCATAAACGAAAACAAAAAAAATTCTTAAATTTTTTCATTTGCGGTTTATTTTTGTACGATCATAAACGATACATTTTTGTTCCTTTTTTTATCATTATTATTCGTTTGTACGACCATAAACGAAAACAAAAAAAATTCTTAAATTTTTTCATTTGCGGTTTATTTTTGTACGATCATAAACGATACATTTTTGTTCCTTTTTTTATCATTATTATTAGTTTGTACGACCATAAACGAAAACAAAAAAAATTCTTACATTTTTTCATTTGCGGTTTATTTTTGTACGATCATAAACGATACATTTTTGTTCCTTTTTTATCATTATTATTAGTTTGTACGACCATAAACGAAAACAAAAAAAATTCTTACATTTGCGGTTCATTTTGTTCGATCGTAAACGACACATTTTTGTGCCTTCGTTAACATTTTTATTAGTTGCTCAACCATAAACAGAAAAAAATAAATAAATCGTGACATTCTTCTCATTTTGCTTATTTTGATATGATCATAAACTTCTGTGCCTTTTTTCGTCATTATTATTAGTTTGTATTATCTTCCTCTGTCAGTAAAAATGTGGTGAGTTCACACTTTGGAGGAAGAAATCTGACTTTTTTTTTTGTTTTAATAAGGAAAACATACAAATAAACAAAAAAAAAAAACGTGTCACCCAGCCCTAATAATAACTAGACCTTGATTAGAATTGAATTACCTTAATTAGCCATAACAGAAACACCCGTAATGAATAAATGACTTAGAATGACTTCAAATGGACATATTAGATGCTTCAAACCGAACTCCCTGCAGAATCAGAGGATCATAGCGCTTCTGTCTCATGTTTGTGTCTGACCTCGCAGAAGGGACTCGGGGTCAGAGGTCGGCGCTCACTGCACTCACAGAGGGACTTCTGACCCCAGTGTAACGCCTCTGACTCTGAACAGACTGTGGAAAACCCGTCCATGAATCATATACTTGTCTTTTTGTTGTGGCGGATAAGAATTGTCCAACAGAATGCAATAAAAACTGCACTAAGCTTAAGCTGGGTGTGATTTTTGGCCCTTTTTGAGACAATTTTAAACTCGTGCTTCATGCAGTAAACGTTGGGTAACGAGAACCGATTAATACCTCATGACCAGCTCCCGATCGGCGATCATAGGTCGTAAGAATAAAATAACAATAATAATATACTTTTGCACTGCACACGGACTGAAGCATCCCTGAACCAGGACTAAACCAGGACTGAGCCCAGGTTCAGTCCTGGTTCAGTCCGTATGTGGTGCCAAAGTCCGGCATCTCAGTCGGTGTTTCTTCTGCTCGATAAATGAAGTGATGACATGTTTTTGACAGTCGAGTCCTGTGTGTGAATTCGTATTCGTACTGAAGAAAGCGTAATTGTAAATTTTCATTTCGCGGTTGTAATTCTTGATGTCGTAACTTTTCAATTCGTATTCTGATGGATAAAATACACACAATACCGGCTCGTCAAACCCTGATCCCGTCAGATCTCAGAAGCTCAGCAGGGCCGGGCCTGGTCAGCACTTGGATGGGAGACACAGGGAATTCCAGGTGCCACAGGGGGGCGCCAGTCACAAAAACTGTTGTTGTGTCCTTAGCATAGACCGTATATATGAGTGGACTAAGCTAACCCGTTAGCCGCTGCGTGCCAGATAGGAAGTGCTCCAGGAGGCTCTTCCGGCTCCTTCTTGCCCTTTTTCCCATTGACTTACATTGGGATCTTATCGCTCGTCTCTCTGGACCTGTTGCTGTGGCCTCGTCATTTTGGTCTTAAAATGTTCATATGAACCCGCGACACATGATCCTGAATTTTTTTTTCACTATTTTGTCCGTCAAAAAAAACCCTGTTCATAACAAATTCCCTCCTGTAACCGTGGCATCGCGAGCCTCATTTGAGCGACGCTAAACGCTGCGGGTGACGTCACGCTCACTTCTTTTATACAGTCTATGGTCCTTAGGCGAGGCACTTCACCCACATTACCTAGTATTAAAGTGGTGTGAGCGATGGTGGTGGTCGGAGGGGCTGATGGTGCAGATTGGAGCCTCGCTTCTGTCAGTCTGTCCCAGGGCAGCTGTGGCTACAACAGTATTTACACCTGTGAGTGTGGAGTGAATGAAGAATGAGCTGTAAAGCGCTTTGGGTGTCTTGAAAGGTGCTACATAAATGCAATTAATTAACACAACACATTTTATGTATGATTGGACTCATTTGAGAGTTTACCAATATTCATTTTATGCTCAACTACAGCCAAATATCCACGCATTTCTGTCCTATGCAGATGAATATTTCTGAAAGCTTCCGTACTTCACACTGCGCATGTCTCCTGCAGAAAGAGCTGCTGTCCTGTCTGGTATCATGTCTCCTGCAGAAAGAGCCGCTGTCCTGTCTGGTATCATGTCTCCTGCAGAAAGAGCCGCTGTCCTGTCTGGTATCATGTCTCCTGCAGAAAGAGCCGCTGTCCTGTCTGGTATCATGCTTCCTGCAGAAAGAGCCGCTGTCCTGTCTGGTATCATGCCTCCTGCAGAAAGAGCCGCTGTCCTGTCTGGTATCATGTCTCCTGCAGAAAGAGCCGCTGTCCTGTCTGGTATCATGTCTCCTGCAGAAAGGGCCGCTGTCCTGTCTGGTATCATGTCTCCTGCAGAAAGAGCCGCTGTCCTGTCTGGTATCATGTCTCCTGCAGAAAGAGCCGCTGTCCTGTCTGGTATCAGCTCAGTGTTTTGCAGGATTTCAGCAGATTTAATCAGGTCTGAGTGGATGTCCGGCTACTGAAGTTTGAGCCATTTCCTCTCATCATTTCCGCACTCACCCGATTAAACACACACGGGTTAGTAAGACGTATCTCACTCTCTAACGTTCATTTCGCGTCATAACTTATTTTAAAGCCGTTTTAGTGCTGATTTCCCGCACAGACGGCGGCGCTTTCTGCTCTCAGGCTGTTGATAAACAAATATCCGTCTTTAAATTAAGAAACAGGGCGGATTTTTCTGTCAGGCATGAAAGTGCGATTAGATTTTACGACTTATGTTTTAATAGGATTCAGTTCAAGGTTCGCATTTTAAACTCATCCAGAAAGAGTGAAATACGAGCTGACGAAGTAATGCAAGAGTCACATTTCAGAACGTGTTTGTAAAGCTGTTTTTTATACAGAAAAAAACAGGGGATTTAGATGTTGGAGGAAATAACGGCACTTAAATTGTAGTTTTTCCTCATTTCCCGTTTGTGTCCCTTTCGGTCACTAGGCGGAGATTGACTGAATCTGTTTAATTCGCGTGACAGTTGAATAATTTGTTGAAATAAAAGAGTTAAAGGTCAGTGGTTTGGCTGTGGAAAAGGCACGACTGTACGCAGAGGTCCGTCTCCATGGAAACAGGGTCTTCTCACTTCCTGGTGGAGAAAGAGCTAAAATAACACCTCCGCCATCTGCAGCCCCGTCACATCACACAGAGAGAGAGGAGAGAGGGATGAGGAGGAGAAGAGAGGGAGGGAGAAAGGATGATGGAAAGGAGAGAGAGAGGGAGGGAGGGGGAGAAGCAAGAGAGAGAGAGAGACTGGAAAGAGAGGGAGGGAGAAAGGATGATGGGAGGGAGAGGAGGGGGAAGAGGGGAGGATGAAAGGGAGAAAGAGAGGAAGAGAGAGAGAGAGGGAGAAAGGAGGAGAGAAGGGAGAAGGAGGGAGTGAGGAGGATGAAAGGAAGAAAGAAAGGAAGAGAGAGGGAGAAAGGATGATGGGAGGGAGAGGAAGAGCAGGAGGGTGGGAGAGAAGAGGAGGGGAGATGGGGAAAGGGGAGGATGAAAGAGAGGAAGAGAGAGGGAGAGAGGGAGAAAGGAGGATAGAAGGGAGAAGGAGGGAGTGAGGAGGATGAAAGGGAGGAAGAGAGGGAGAAAGGAGGATAGAAGCGAGAAGGAGGGAGTGAGGAGGATGAAAGGGAGAAAGAGAGGAAGAGAGAGGGAGAAAGGATGATGGGAGGGAGAGGAAGAGCAGGAGGGCGGGAGAGAAGAGGAGGGGAGATGGGGAAAGGGGAGGATGAAAGGGAGGAAGAGAGAGAGGGAGAAAGGAGGATAGAGGGAGAAAGGAGTGATGAGGATGAAAGGGAGACGGGGAGAGGGGAAAAGGAGGATAGAAGAGAGAGAGAGGAAGAGAGGAGGATGAAAGGGAGAGGAGAGGGGGAAAGGAGGATAGAAGAGAGAGGAAGAGAGGAGGATGAAAGGGAGAGGGAGAAAAGAGGATGGAATAGAGAGAGGGGGAGGGAGAGAGATAGGTGGGGGAAAGGGAGAGACAGGGTAGAGGAAAAAGAGAATGAGAGAGAAAAGAGGGAAAGAGAGAGGCAAGAAGGTAGAAAAGAAAAAAAATGGGGAGAAGGAAGGAGGAGAGGTCTGTCACTGAGAGAGCGAGGGGGAATGAGAGTCAAAGGGGGTGAGAGAAAGAGGAAAGGGAGAGAGGAGGAATGAGGAAAAGGAAAGGAGGATGTAGAAAAAGAGAGTGGGAGAGAGAGAGCTATAGGAGGGTGAGAAAAGGGAGAGAGAGAGAAGGAATGACAAAAAATAAGGAAAGGAGAGAGGGGAGAGGAGGGAGGGGCTCTATAGGGTGAGCGAAAGAGCGATAAAGAAGAACGTGACTGCGGAGAAAGAGAGAGCGAGAGAGAGAGAGGAGGAGGAGGTCTAATTAGAAAATGAAACACAAATCGTGATTGATATTCTGAATTCACTTTGATTCAATTAGAGAAAGGAGGGAACGAGAGAGGAAAGAAAGAGAGATACTGAGAAGAGAGGGGGAGAGAGGGAGAGAAGAGAGAAAGGAGAGAAAGAGAAAGGAGCGAGTGACAGAAAGGGACAGAAAGGAGAGGGAGTGAAAGATGGAGAGAAGAGAAGGGGAGGAGAGAAAGAGAAACAAGAGAAAGGAGTGAGCGGGGCAGAGAGCGAGAGGTAGAGAGGAGAGAGAAAGGAGTGGGGGAAAGGAGTGAAAGAGAAAGGAGTGAGGGGGAGAGAGAGAAAGAGAGATACAGAGAAGAGAGGGGAGAGAGAAAGTAGAGAAAGGAGTTGGGGGGAGAGAAAGGAGTGAGTAGGGAGAGAAAGAGAAAGGAGAGAATGGGGAGAGAGAAAGGAGAAAGAGTGAGAGATAGAGAGGAAAGAAAGAGAAAGGCGTGAGTGAGGAGAGAAAAAAAAAGGGGAGAGAGAAAGGGAAAGTGCGGAGAGAAAGGAGAGACAGAGAGCAGAGAGGGAGGAGAGAAAGAGAAAGGATTGAGCGGGGACAGAGAGAGAGGAGGAAAGGAAGAGAAAGGAGTGAGTGGGTAGAGAGAAAGGAGAGAGAGTGAGAGATAGAGGGGAGAAAGGGAGGAGAGAAAGAAAAAGCAGAGAAAGGAGTGAGTGGGAAGAGAGAGAAATGAGAGGGAGGAGAGAAAGAGAACGGGCTGAATGGGGACAGAGAGAGAGAGTGGGAAAAGAAGAGAAAGGAGGAAAAAGGGGAGTGAAAGAGAGAGGAGGGAGAGAAAGGAGTGTGATTGATCGATAGAGAAAAGAGAGATAGGGAGGAAAGAGAGAGAAAGGAGAAAGAGAGAATAAAGTAAGGGAGGGGAGAAAAGGGGGATGAGGAGAAAGCTCCGTCAGCTGTGAAATCTCCGTCCCTGGTGATAATCTGATGTTGTATTGATCAGTGATTATTGATTCTGGAGGATTTAACACAGGAGGGAGGGGGCAGGACATGAGGCATCATGGGTAAATTTGTCACGATGAACAAATGACAAAATCTACAAATAGTTATAATATTTGGTACTTCTGTATTTGTTGAATAAGTTTTTTCCGCTCATCTCAGTGAAGTTACTGTATTTCAAATAACTATATATAAGAACTATATAAATAACAGCAGTTCAACAGGCCGAGCAAACAAACACACTGTAAACAGATACGTGTGTTAGTTTCAGAGTAATTTCATAGTAGCCGGCTCCTCCTCTCAGGCAGATTTAAGGCCGAGTTCTCTAGTTTTCTGACCAGAACTGAAGAAGCAGCAAAATGTATTCGACTGGGCCAAACTGGGGTTAAACCAAACTGAACAGAACAAAACTAACCCGACCAGACAGAGAACAGGCGCGTTTAAAGTGGGGATGTCCCGATCCGATATTCATGTCCCAATCCGGCTCTTTTATAAGTATCGGACAGTATCGGATTCAGTCACGTGATCAGACTGATCCAGTTTCACATGTTTTTGCGGCATCAATGCGCTTTACAGCATCCGTGAATCCCATGTCGCTGTGTGGGATGACCTACCTAACTATAATAAAATCTGGAAGACGAATCCAAGATGGCGCCCTGTTATTTTCAATGGTCTGTGCTCATTGGCGCATGACCCCAAAAAAGATTTTCATTTCCGCATTTACTTCCTTGTTTGCAGCCCAACGATGTGACGTCGGGCCGCCCAAGACTGTTGGGCTGTGACGTCAGAAACGCTGCTGGAGCGGAGCTAGCGCGGGGCTAGGCTAACTCTTACAAAGCTAATTTTTAGGCGCTTTGACGATTAAACATTTTTTTGAAAGTTTGTATTGTAAAAAATACAGAAGAATTCCTACAAAATCCGACATTTATGAAAGCTGTGGATGCCCTGTCAGCCGAACACGGGCAGGTTGATTTCTCAAAAAATACATTGTGCTTCTATGGGAGATTTTTTCTTGGGCTGCAGCTGCAATATCTCGCTCGGCCACACATCAGTCTGCGGTCAGATAGAGGGGGCGTGTCTTATCCAGCTCTTATTATACATCCATGGAGATTACGTTTCACACGGTAGGCAAAATCCGCAAAGTAAAAAAACCCTGTAAAAACTGTAAAACCCCTCCACGATATGAGCGGGGAGGGGGATCGTCCCGCGCAAAATGGCCCCGATCCAAACTGAGGAGCGCGGGGAGTGAAAAACACAGTTATGGGGAGTTGTTGATGCTGTTTGTTATTCTTATAAACAGACTTACCACCTTCTATTACGCAGAAAACAATGCGCGGATTCTCCTTTAGCCCACTCGGGGCGCTGAACACAATGCGCGTTCGTGCTCTGGAATAAAAAGCAGGCAAAACTGCACTAAAACAATCCGTGAAATAGCGACTGTACAACAAAACAAGAGTCAAACAGTAACGTGCAACTACTGTAAACAAACAGTCACTTTCAAAAGAATCATCCAGATGAGTTTGAGATTTACAAACAAACACTGCGGAACGGTATCGGATCGGTATCGGAAAGCGCACTCCTTAAAAAAAAAAAAAAAATCGGATCGGAAGCCTTGTTTAAATACAGGGGGACCAACTAAAACTGAACACCAGAGGGAGTTATTACACTAAATAATTCACTAAAACTACCAACTTAAGCGACCAGAAGGCAAATAATTATAAAACAGAAAATAATAAGTGATAATAAAGTAACTTTAAACAAATTAATAAACACAGAGCTGTTGGTCGTCCGTCTGGCCACTCATAATTCAGACTTTTATTAACTAAATAAAGGAAATAAATTAAACTACTGTGTGCGTACTGCAATGAGCTTAATGAAACTGAAATGAAACCGCACTGATTCAGAATGGACCTTTAGTTAAGCTCGAAAAGTATTATTTATGTCATAAGGACGACACAGATATAAAGCCGCATGGGAATAAAAAAAAGAAAATACTGCGATTTAATGCTGAAAATCCCATTCTGAGTGTTTTTTTATGCTAATCGTGGTGCCGTGTGTTTCCTCCCCCCCCCGTGACTGACCCGGGCCCTGTTGCGTACCCGGCTCCGATTGGCCGGGAGCTCGGCCGTCGCTCCCTCTCTTCCTCTTCCTCTCCTCTTCCTCTCCGTCGCTATAGAAACTGAGCGGGCAGCCTCTGAAAAGAAGTCAAACGTCCAAAATCTCGGGGCATAAATAACGCGGGAGGAGCGAGCATCGATCTGCACGGGACGGAGGAGGAGGAAGAGTGCGTGATTAGACGGGAGATTTACGGACACGTGAAGGTAGAAATGGATGAATACGGAGCAAAGCATGATGGGAAAGGGATTTTACTGAGAACTGAATTGGCGTTTAATGCTGTTTAATGAACACGATGGGATAAATAGTGATTGGAAGATAATTGTCGTTGATGTGTACAGTTTACGGAATATTCTCGAGCAGTAGTTTTGCGTCGAAAGTATAAATGAGGAGTTTTAAGTTTACTAAAATGTACTGGTTGTAACATTTGTATATTTTTTTTTAAATTATATTTCTGTAAATCTGTAAAGAAGTTAGACGTACTTCAGACTGGAATAAATTACCCACAACCTTAAAAATTTTAACATCTTTCATTTAAATCATCTGCGTTTTCCATATTTCAAAACCCCTTGTTTATGTTTTTAGTTTGTTGTATTTATTTATTATTTTCAGTTTGTTCGATTATGACTTTTTTATATATTTGTTCTATATATATATTTTTTTTTAAATTTATAAATCAGGTACTGCTGCAGGAGTTGGGAGGAAGTCTGTCTGTGTGTATGTGTGTGTGTGTGTGTGTGTATTTTGTGATATAAGTTAAGGTAAAAGTTTTGTATTTTGTCTGTTTTATTGTACTGTATTATATTATGTTGTGTATTACTAATATTTTGTGTTTTTCGGAGCCCCTCAGAAATGAGACGGCACAGCTCAAGAGGCATTCAGATAAAATAAAGTAAAAATACAAATAGTTATTTGACATTTTTATATTAGTTCATATATCAGCACTTTGACGGAGGCCTGTTTGTATCTGTATTTGTGTTGAGGCTTTACTAAGGAAACCGAAAAATACTCTTAATTTTAATTTTGAGTGACTGTATTCTGGTATAGCTGCTTTTTTCATTTGGCGGTATTCAGAATAAAGTAACTTTCCTAAATTAAAAGGAATAAATGACCGTGTTTCTGCAATTTTGGCTTGAAACTGCACAGTATTAGTTAGAGAAGTGTGCGATTTTTCACGTCCGTTTGGACTTGAAGTTAACGCACAACAAACAGCGCAGGAAAAATAACACCGTATGTAATTATGCAACATGTTTTTACGCTATAATATAATGCAACTTGTACGTTTAGTCTTCTAAGTCTTCAGAACGCAGCTTTCTGATTGCAGGTATTCATTATTCTTTAATTAAATGGATTTTCAAAGTGTTCTCAAACCTAAAAAAACATGCACCAGGGGCTACAGCTGGAAATGAGCTCTAGGTTAGCATCTCTCCTGTTAAGGTTAATGTAGATTGTGCACTGTTCCTGTCTCGTGAATCAACTAAATCAATTATTAAATCAATTAATTAAGTAAAATATTCTTCCCTTCACTGTCCTTATGTGTGTGTTGGGGCTTTTTCAATAAATTTTTTGAGCTCTTGACTTGTTACACTTGCTGATTAGACGCCGTAACACGTTTAAAGTCGCATTTACCTCAGATTTTTTTTTTTTTTTTGCATGTTTTGTTTTCAGTAGTTTTATTCCGAACTGAAGTCTGCACCTGTCACACTGAGCTGGATGTTGGTGCTTTCTATAGAGCTGCATATGGGGTTTTCTGTAGTGTTTTCTGTGGTGGGTCATATGCGTGTGTCCAGGTGCAGAGTGAGTCCGTAAGAGGATTAAGACTCTGGTCCGAGCGGGTCCTGAGCAGCTGCTCTGAGACTCGTGTGTGTGCATAAGTATTTATGACAGTGTGGGGTCTAAAATCTGCACACACGCACTCACTTTACAGGGACCTGCGTTCCCCAAAGACACAAAAATCAGGCTGTCGTGGCGTAAATTCTTAATTATTAGAGCAACATCAGGTTAAGTTCAGATATGGGTTCAAATTAAGTCGAGGTTTAGGGACTAAGGCTGTAGTTTTTGTTTTGTTTTGTTTGTTTTTGTATTAGTTGATTAACAAACCTTTTCTTTAGATTCTAAGGATTTGGAACAACAGCGGAAAGGTTAATGAGTGAGTGAATTAGCTGTGGATTTGGTGCATTTTTGGCGTTTAAATGTAAAAAGGCAGGTGCATAAATGCTGTAGTTGTTTTTGCGTGAGCTCCCCCTGCAGGTGTAGTGTTGTTAGTGCAGTTTGGGTCAGATTCACAGAGATGTGGAAGAGTGTGTGTGCGTGTGTGTGTGTGTGTGTGTGTGTCTGTGTGTGTGTGTCTGTGTGTGTGTGTCTGTGTGTGTGTCTGTGTGTCTCTGTGTGTGTGTGTGTGTGTTATGTACGTGTGCGACTAAGACTCTGTGATGTG
This sequence comes from Odontamblyopus lacepedii, assembly GCA_034769755.1. Lineage (NCBI taxonomy): Eukaryota > Metazoa > Chordata > Actinopteri > Gobiiformes > Gobiidae > Odontamblyopus > Odontamblyopus lacepedii. The sequence continues at coordinate 38,347,071 of CM068349.1, forward strand.
CCTAAGACGTTGTGTCCCAGTGAACTCCGGGTGACTCCAGACCCGAGCTCCCACGGGCGACATGTTTCCAGACTCTGACTCCGAGTTATCACATTATTACAGCGTCATGGAAACGGTGATGATCTGATTTCCCTCTGTTCAGGCAAAAAGGGACAAATTAATGTGGAAAAGGAGATATTTTTTATTAAAACTCGTTTGATTTTGTCTTTCAAAACAACAGTTGCTCTAAACGTCCCCCTCGTTCTCTATTCTCCCTCTCTCCTCTTTTGCTTTCTTTCCCTCTCCCCCCTTTCACGTCACCTCCTCCCTCCCTCCTTCTCTCCCTTTCCCTCTCCTCTCTTTCCCTCTTCTGTCTCTCCCTTCCTTTGCTCTCCCTCGCTCCTTTTCTCTACCCCCTCTCTCTCTTCTCTCTTTCCTCTCCCTTCTCTTTTTCTTTCTTTCTTTCTTTCTTTCTTTCTCTCTCTCCCTTCCTCCTCGCCTCCCATTCTCTCACTATTCTTCTCTCTCTCCTCTTTCCATCTTCTCTCTCTTCTCTCCCTCCCTCTCTCCCTTCTTCTTCCTTTCTTCATTTATTTCTCTCCTTTCTCTCCCTCCCTCGCTCCCTCCCCACCCATTCTCTCGCTCCGCTCCCTCTCGCTCGCCCTCCCTCTCCTTCTCTTTTCTCTATCTTTCTCCCTCCCTCCCTCTTTCTCTCTCTATCCCCTCTCTTTCGCTCCTCTTTTTTCTTTCTTTCTCTCCCTCCCTCTCTTCCTCCGTCCTTCCCCATATTCTCTCTCCTATCTCTTTCCCTCTTCTGTCTCTCTCCCTCCTTCTCTCGTCTCTCCTTCCCTCTTTGTCTCTCCCTCCTCTCTTTTGCTCCTCTTTTTCTTTCTTTCTTTCTTCCTCTCCCTCCCACACACTCTCTCTCGCCCTCCCTCCCCATTCTCTCCCTTCTCTCTCTCCCCTCTTTCCCTCTTCTCTTTCTCTTTCTCTACCCCCTCTCTCCTCTCCTCTCTATCCCTTCTCTGTCCCTCTCTCCTCTTCCTCCCTATTTCTTTCTCTCTCTCCCTCTTTCTTTCTTTCTTTCTTTCTCTCCCCTCATTCTCTCCCTCCCTCTCGTTTTCCTTCCCTTCCCACAACTCTCTCTTGTCCTCCCTCACTCCATTCTCTCCCTTCTCTCCCTCTCTCTTTCCCTCTTCTTTTTCCCTCCCTCTCCTTCTCTCTTCTCTTCTCTCCCTACCCACTTTCTCTCTCTCTACTCTCTCCCTCTCCTCTCTCTCCTTTCTCTGTCCCTCTCTCCCTCCTCTTTTTTCTTTCTCTCCGCTCTTTCTCTCCTTCCCTCCTCTTTTTATTTCTTTCTCCCTCCCTCTCTCTCCCTTCTCTTTATCCCCTCTCCCTCCCTCCTCTCTCGCCACATTCTCTCTCTCCCTCCCTCTCATTCTCTCACTCCTCTCCTTCTCTCTTAATCCTCTTTTTCCCTCTTCTCTCTGCTCTCCCTCTCTTTTTCTCTCTTTCTGTCTCTCTCTCCTCTCTTTTGCTCTTCTTTTTTCTTTCTTTCTCTTCCTCCCCTCCCTCTCATCCTCCTTCCCTCCTCACTCTCTCTCTTTATCTCCCTCACTCCCACTCTCTCCCTTCTCTCCCTCTCTCTCCTCTCTCTTTCCCTCTTCTCTCTCCCTTTCCTTTCTCTCTCTGCCCCCTCTTTCTTTCTTTCTTTCTTTTTTCTTTCTTTCTTTCTTTCTTTTTCCCTCTCCTCTGCTCTCCTCTCTCCCTCCTCTCCTCCCTTCTCTCATTCCTCTTCCTCCTCTCTATCCCTTCTCTGCCCCTCTCTCCTCTCCCTCCCTCTTTTTTTCTTTCTCTCTTTCTTTCTCTCTCTCCCTCCCCCTCCTCTCTTCCCTTCTCTCCCTCCCTCACTCTCTCCTCCTCCTCCCTCTCCTCTCTATCTCCCACTCCCCTTTCTCTCTCTCCCCCCTCCTCTTCATCCCTTCTCTGTCCCTCTCTCCTCTCCCTCCCTCTTTCTTTCTCTCTCTCCCTCCCTCCTCTTTTTTCTTTCTTTCTTTCTCTCTCCCTCCCCCTTCTCTCCCTCTCCTTCTCTGCCCCTCCTCTTCATCCCTTCTCTGTCCCTCCCTCCCTCCCTCTTTCTCTCTCTCCTCTCTCTTCTCTCTGTGAGTCATTGTCCCGCCCCCCGCCTCCCCGTCTTTGACTGACAGCTCTGCTCCTCCACTCCCTGCAGGGTCACATGCGTCGGGGGACCAATGGCGTGGCTCGGGGGGCGGAGCTCGGGGCGGTGGGGCATCTGCAGGCTGAGATCCTTCACATGGACCTGATCGACGGAGGGGCCGTGGACCTCACCGACGCCGTGACGGCCAAGGCCTCGTCCTCCGCCCGCGCCGCCCTGCCCGTTGCCAAGGAGACCGCCTCGCCGCCCGTCACCATGGATACGTACCGGCCCAAAAGACCCACCACCCTGAACCTGTTCCCCATCGTCCCGCGCACACAGGTGAGAAACGGAGCGCGCGTTTGATATTTTTATCATTTTTACGACTTATTTTGAATTTTTCATTACCGTTTTTTACATTTTTACTCTTTGTTATTATATTATATTGTGATCTGTGAGCTTCTGTGTGCAAATAATTGTCTTTGTGGATCAATAAAGTTAGTCTAAGTCTAAATTACAGCACTTAACAAATTTATAAGACCACCTGTCATGAAAAAAAAACAAGAAAACATAAATAATTTCATAGTATATCAAAAACTTTCATGGTTATTTGTTTAGAAAATGACAAATTGGAATAATTTAATATTGCAATTTATTGTATATACGGTTTTAAGATAGCAATTTATATTATACATAGTTTTATAATCCTTATCTTTATAGATCTTTATAGTGTTTGTCAGTTTTTAAGTAATTCTGTACTTCTATTGCTGCTACTGTTTTCTTGCTGTTCTCTTAACTGTGCATTGCAACACTGAAATTTCCCCATTGTGGGACAAATAAAGGATATCTTATCTTAACAAAATAGTCCTTGTTGACAAATAATAGCCAAAAATGTTCATTTTCTTGAGCGAATACATATTTTTGGCATCACTTTGTCAGGTTTACATCTTAATTTGTCATAATTATGTCACTTACTGCCTACGTGTCATTGTAAACGTCTATTTTTTTATTTATTTTTTTCACTTTTGACAGCTGTACCATAGTTACTTTTATAACTTTATGATAATACAATGAGCAATGTAGTCTAATTTTGTTATACCAATATAATCCAGGTTGTTTTTAGACTATTTTGGACTATGAGGGCCACTATACTCTCCTGTATTAAGTATTTACTAAGCTTATATCATTCATATTCAAAAGTTACACAGAGTAACTTTAAATCTCTGGATGCAAACATATTCAGCTTGTATTTTGTATGTTTTAGTGCACAAATTGCAGTTATGTTTCCTTTGTTACCGCCTGTAATACAGAACGAGGCTTGTTTTTTTTGTTAAAGCTTCGCTCAGCAGTGTTTTCTGTCCCATAATTCCTCTTGTTTTTATTGCACAGAGGCTTGAATGGAGCCGTCCCTTTATCACTGTGGAGCGACGGCCCCTGCAGCTCTGTTGTTGCGGTTAAAGCTGAATATAGACACACACAGAAACAGCACGAGTGTTTTTATGAACCAACAATGTTCAAATTCAGCATTCGCGAGGTTTCTGTTTGGAGATTTAATTCAGAACTGTTTCTCTGACATAAAGCGATACATGCCCCAGCTGCACATCTGAAATTGTACGTGAAATTTTAGAAAAGAATTTAGGAAAAAGAAAAAAAAAAGTTACTAATTTAATGTGTATAGGTGTGTATATACATGTAGGGTATATATTTGTATGTACACGCATGTATTTTGTTTTTAATGTTCATGTGGAGCCCAGAAAAGGGGGTGGGTGGTATTTATTTTTATTTATTTTATTTAATCTTGGGGGCAAAAAATAAATAAATAAATAAATAAATAATTTTAAAAATGTAAAAAAAAAAAAAAAAAAATTGATTTTGTCTGATAAAAAATTGATTACACACAAAAATAATAATAAAATAAAAAAAATCTTTTAACCATTATTACGAACTATTACTAACTAAGTAAAAACTAACGTAAAAACAGTTCTTAGTAGGTTTGTCAAAAGTATCGGATACTAAAACTGATATAGAAACTAGATACTCATTTGAGCAGGTATTGATACTAAAATAGTTACTAAAATGAGTATAAAAACGCATAGTTTACGCCCGTGGACCACTGTAGAACCTACCTGGACACAGATACATGAGAATTTAAAAGAAAATACAAGATTTAATGCTGAAAATCACCTTCTATCGTCTAAAGAAAGAGTGTTTTTAATTATCATTGTGTTGTCGGAATAACGACTCCAAACTACTAATTCAAACCCAAAGTAAACACGGTGGAGCGAGAGGCCGGTGAGGTCAGAGCGGATCTGTGAGTGTCTCTGGATGTTTTTCCCCTTTTGAACAAAAGGGAAATTGTCCGTTTCCCTTCGGCGCTCGTCTCTGAGCTGCTCGAACATGTGACTCTGTGAACGAAGGTTTATGTGGAAGATTAACCGCGCATTTTCCACGCACAGATAAGGGAAAAACCAGGGAAGTAACAATAAGATAAGATAAGATAAGATATCCTTTATTTGTCCCACAATGGGGAAATTTCAGTGTTGCAACGCACAGTAAAGAGAACAGCAAGAAACAGTAGCAGCAATAGAGTACAGTTAAGTTAAAAATAGACAAACACTATAAGGATCTAAAGACAATATATACACAATATATACAATAAATTGCAATCAAAAAACTATATATACAATAAATTACTATCTTACATTATTGCACAGGGTCCCAGTATTGCACAGGCAGCAGAGTTAGCAGTGTTCATTGTAAAGTCTGACAGCAGCAGGAAGGAAAGACCTGCGGAACCTCTCCTTCACACAGCGAGGGTGGATCAGTCTGTCACTGAAGCTGCTCTCCAGAGCAGACAGGGCGCCCTGAAGAGGGTGAGACTCCAGGTCCAGAGCAGACGGGGCCCTGAAGAGGGTGAGACTCCAGGTCCAGCATAGAAGTGAATCTGGCCAGGACCCTTCTGTCCCCCACCTCCTGCACCGAATCCAAGGCACAGCCCAGGACAGAGCTGGACTTCCTGATGACTTTGTCCAGTCTCCTCTTGTCCCTCTCTGTGATGCTGCTGCTCCAGCAGACCACACCGTACAGGATGGCTGATGCCACCACAGAGTCGTAGAAGGTCCTCAGGAGGGGCCCCTTCACTCCAAAGGACCTGAGTCTCCTAGGATATAACCGAAATCTGGTGATATCGTATCGTCAAAGGTCTCACAATAATATCGTGGAGCATCACAATATATCGAATCACAAGTCTCTTTGCTTAAGTGAGTAGTTCTGATGCGGAAATAGCTAAAAAAAAACAGAGGGAACTACATAGACCATGATCCTTTGCTCCTTTTCAGTGCAGACGACATGAAGAAATAACTGTACTAAGCAATTTTACATCTTCATTCTTTGGATTAAGTCTTGTGAAGGCGTTTTTAGAGGAAAAAGTCGCATATTCACCCACAAAATATTGCAATAAATATCGTACCGTGAGATGTTTATGGTGAAAATATGGTACAGAGAGATTTGGATATCGTTCCATCCCTAATGACAATAAATGTTGTACCAAATGACTGGTCAAAGCGTTTATAATGTCTTGTTATTATGTAGAATATCGTAATATCGTGAGCTTCCCCACGATATCGCAGTAAACATCGTACCGTGAGGTTCAAACCGTGAAGATATCGTATCGTGAGACTTGGATATCGTTACACCCCTAGTAAAAACTGTTCTTGTGAGTGAATATTACAGCACAAATAAGACCAGGCAGTTCTGAAAAACCCAGATTTGTTGTGTTGTTTATCGTTACGCATTTATAATTACAATACGTGACGGCAATACTTACATTTCTTCTTTTATTCTGTTATCTGTACTATATCTAAGACAAATTTCCCCCGGTTTAATCTAGTCTTATCGTCTTTTTGCATCTTATCTTGTCATAGTGTTTGAATAAAGCGCTTTGTGTTGCACTTTTGTATGAAAAGCGCTCTATAAATAAAGTTTGATTGGTTGGATTGAATAGGAAAGACATAATTATCCAATCCCAAAGACTACAGTAGGCAGAAAGTGCAGTGTCAATAACAAAATATGCTCTTTTTATGGGGGAAATACTGCTAAACCTCGATTTTAGATCTGTATAAACATGCTCTGAAATGTTTGGGCTTTTTATCAGTTCATATTTCAGTCATCGCTCAAATGTTCAAAATGTACCTAATGTAACCTAATCGCAAAAAACAGAAAAAATACAACAAAAACCTTACATTTTTCATCATAATACTTTTCTTATAGGCGTTCATTGATACAGGAATGGCAAAGGCGGTTTCTATCATGATTTATTTATAATGATTTGTAAATCAAAACAGCAAATTCTGCCAAAATGTCCCTTCTAACTAATCATACTGGTACTGGCAAAAAGGATAATTTCCTCACGTCTCCTGTGTCTTGTTTATCCTGGATCCAACATAAATGTGATACTAGATACTCATTTGAGCAGGTATCGATACTAAAAAAGTCACATTCACGGGACAGAAATTACGCTTTTTTTAAGACCACGTGGGAATGTAACAGAAAGAACTGAGATTTAATGTTGAAATTCACATTCTATGGTCTAATTAAAGTGTTTGTATTAATATTGTGGTATCGGAATCAGTATTGAGCATCAAATCAAGTTGGAAATTTTAGTACAGCCTATGGTGGCAACACTTGCAGCCGTCCCCGTCCCCGCTGTGAGCTGGAGCGTGTGGGTTTGACAGGGAGGGACTCTGCGGATCACGGGTTATGTAATAAAACACAGTGACATAACTGTGCCATTGTCCGGGCCCCAGATTCAGACGAGACGATTCAAGCAGAAAAATCAGATCACGGACGAGAGAATGTTACTGAGGTCCATTCAGACGAGAGCCAGGGCTGTTTGTGCTGCAACAGGGAGGGGGAAAAAACACGTTAAACGGCGCATTTTACTCTTTTTATACGCCCGTTGTAATAAGACGGGACGTATTATGGTATGGCGCTGTCCGTCCATCCGTCTGTGGACACTTCAAAGCTTTGTAGTGTCTTTAAGTTCTGTTGCTGCAATCTGATTGGTGGAATTCCGATTCTAGAATGTGATGATGTCATACTCATACTCCTACTGCCTAAGAGCCAGATTTCCCTATTGATTATCCGTCCGTCTGTCCGTCCGTCTGTCCGTCCGTCTGTCTGTCCGTCTGTCTGTCCGTCTGTCTGTGGACAATTTCTTGTCCGCGCTCTAACTCCACAATCGTCTCACCTAGGAATGTCAAACTTCCAAACTGCACCAACAATTCATCTTTAACTAGGTTTGACAAATTCTAACTTAATTCTATATAATCTATATAATAATGTCTTAATTCAAAGTACGGGCGTATTTTGCCCCGCTGGCGGAGCTCTTGTTCGATCTGTTATAATGTTGTTTCCTCGTCACAAACAGACCTGGAGTTGTGTTTTGTTTCATTCACACATATTTAACACACAAATCCTGCATATTTACGCTGAGTTCTTCTCCCAAAACACTTTGCTCCACCTTGTGCTGGCATGTGGTAATGCAGGAAGTGCTTCACAGCGTTTTTAAACTCCAAACTGTGGATTTATAATAAAAACTGGATAAGGCATTTCCACTCTGTCCTGGCTCAGGACGACTAGTGGTCACTCCAGGTACTGCAGCTCCTGGGAGTTTGGGCCCAGAAAGAATAGTTTTACTTCCAACATTGTTCTATCAACGCAGACATTTACATCGATATTCTGGCGTAATAACACATTCGCTTCGGGTGCTTTGTGGATTGAATAAGACTGTTTTTAGTGGCAGGTTAACAGGCGCCGTTCAGATCCGCTAGCTTAGCTTTAGTGACAATTGCAAATGTAAGGACTGGATTAATTATTTTTAAAAATACACTCTGGCTCACTAGGAAATGAGGCCCTATGTCCAAAATTCTGGATTGTCCCTTTAAAGTGAAATGTTTTCCATTTACTGTCATGTTTATAAAAGGTGTTGCACAAATAAAGTTGGGTTGGACTAGACCAGGGTGGGCAAACTACAGCCCAGGGGCCACTTGCGGCGGCATAATCTTTTTAATCCGGCCCGCTGAATTTGAACAAACTGTAATAAAACTTCTTAGTTTTATTTTCCCTGCAATTCCAGTGTTTCCCAATAGATGGCGCACTCTAGATACATTCATACATAGGGCCAGATCATCCATATGGGCCTAGGGGTAGAACTACATCCTGAACACGTCTTCCTCACTCATGGTCCGAAAACCTTCCCATAAAGCACTGCGGCCGAGTATATACCTACGTCACTTATTTTAATTTTGTCAAGAATGATTAAAAATCAGAAAATAATCACATAATTTCTAATGATTTTTCCTCGTTAAGAAAAAAGCTGGTTATGTTGATGTTTCTGCGCATGTTCAGCAGACAGAGGCAGACAGATGGAGCATAGATCTATGATATTGCAGGAATCTGAATATACCTACATGTCCTGTTGGATGCTGTTAAGTTACTGAGAATTTTAAATCGAGACATTTGAATATTCCTACATGTACAGTTGTGCTCATAAGTTTCCAGACCCTGGCAGAACTTATGATTTCTTGGTCCAGAAGCGGCACGGTGGCTGAGTGGCTAGCACTCATGCCTCACAGCAAGAAGGTTGCGGGTTCGATCCCCGGGTCGCCCGGGCCTTTCTGTGTGGAGTTTGCATGTTCTCCCCGTGTCTCCCCCCCCGGTTTCCTCCGGGCACTCCGTTTTCCCCCATCAACTCAAAACATGCACTGTAGGTGTGAAAGTTGTGTGAGTGAGTGATGGTGGTGGTCGGAGGGACCGTTGGCGCCGGTTGGCTTGGCAGCCACGCCTCTGTCAGTCTGCCCCAGGGTAACTGTGGCTATAACAGTAGCTTACCACCACCGGGTATGGAGTGAATGAAGAATTCTCTGTAAAATGCTGTGTAAAGCACTTTGGGGACATGTGTCTGTGTAAAGCGCTATATAAATAAAATGCAGTTCAGACAAGAGCCCAAGAATTTACAGGAACTGGAGCCTTACTGTGAAATGTAAGATCGTAATTTATTGTATATATAGTTTTAAGATAGCAATTTATATGATACATAGTTTTATAATCCTTATCTTTATAGATCTTTATAGTGTTTGTCTATTTTTAACTTAACTGTACTTCTATTGCTGCTACTGTTTTCTTGCTGTTCTCTTAACTGTGCGTTGCAACACTGAAATTTCCCCATTGTGGGACAAATAAAGGATATCTTATCTTATCTTTTGCCAAGAAGAATGGGCAGATTTACCATCAGAGAAAATAACACATCCACAACTATCACAAAAGACTCCAGCTGTCATTAGGTCATTTTTGTAGTTTCTGTTTCATTATGATTTAAAAAAGAGGAAACACAGTTGTTTGATAATAAACGGCTTCACCCAAAGCACTAACCATGAGTGAAAGAAAAGTTTGTGTGTTTTCATTCATATTCTCTGAAAGATGGACAAGCACAACTGTAAATCGTTGGCTGCTGCAAGTTATTTTTGGCTTATTTGCCGACCAGAAAACTCCATCCATCTGCTCCGGGTCCGGCCCTTCCATCAAGTTTTAGAACCCTCTGTGGCCGTCGAGCCAGAAAGTTTGCCCACCCCTGGACTAGACTGACTAGGAGGATTACACAGCTATAAGGCCGCGTCGTAATATAAAAGGAAGTACTGTGATTTCACGTAGAAAATCGCCTCTGTTCATTCTTTTCTCTCGTCTAAATCAAGAGTGAAGAGTTGTTTTTCTCTCCGCAGGTCAGTGGGTGAAATTGCCCACAGTAAACGAGCATAAACAGGAGTAATTTGAATCCCCCTTCCTCGGTTTAACACCACGGGCCTGTGATACGCGGTGACTGTTTGTTTACCCACAATGCACCGCTCCGCCGTGTGAGTCAGTGTTTCCATGGCGACGCTGGCGCACATCATGACTCACCGTTATTTTCAACCCGTCTTCGTCACTGGAGTTTCCTCCTCCTCCTCTAAGGATGAGAAATGCCAGATTTAGTGAGTGAGTCGGTGTGAGGTCGGACGGAACGAAAATAAAACGTGTGGAGGGGGTTTTATTGTGAAGTTTGCACGTTCTTCCCGTGTCTTGGTGGACGTCGTTCGTAGTTTTCCAAATCCACTTTATTTCTACAGCACATTTTACAAACAGAGCAGTTTCCAAAGTGCTGCACAGAGAAAAAAAAAGAATAAAAATAAACAATAATAATAATAATAATAATAATAATAATAATAATAATAATAATACATTTTATTTATTAGGCGCCTTTCTGGACACTCAAGGTCGCCTCACAACAACAGAAAACAAATTAAGTACGGTTGAAACATACAGTTAAAAGCCACAGTTAAAGTGCATTGTATTTAGTGTGTATTTTATTAGTATTTAGTATTTAATAACGTATTGGACAGTATTTGAATGAATTGACTTACAATTACTTATCAGCTATTCTCCCTAGAGACCTATGTCTAAAAAAAAAATGCTAAAATTGGGTCACACCAGTCCTAAAACAATAAAACCAGTCAAATCAAATTAAAGCAACACCATAAAAATCACAAAATAGCATTGGAATAAGTAAAATAAAATAAATAAAAGACACAGACGACCGCACAAACTCACGCAGTGTTAAAAGCCAGAGAATAAAAGAGGGTTTTAAGATAAGACGTTAAACACTCCACTGTGGGGGCTGTTTGGACGAACTGGAAGCCAACGCAAAGGCGCTGAAATCAGGGTAATGTGCTCATGTTTTTTGCTTCCAGTTAGAAGTCGTGCAATTGTTGGACTGGACTATAAATCACATTTTTTGGGTGGAAATTTATTTTATAAAATCAGCCACCGGGAACAGACATTTCAACACTTCAGACTGTCGACCTCGGTGTGGAAATCTGCTGCAGTTTTTAGGACATCGTTGTTTGTGCTCTGATGGAGGCGGTTGCGTTCATGAAGCAGTAACCGCTTTTTTTGTTTTCTTCATTGCAGTTTGAGTCTCCTCCGCTTTTCTCCAGTCTCTTACAAGTTTCTCACTCACTCCAAACTTTCTTTCTCCTGCTCGATCACCGTTTTCAGCTGCAAATTTCACCACTTGCAGCTTGTAATCGGCAGAATATGATTTTCTTTTTGGCGGGCATTTGTGTTCAGTTTTTCTCAGTTCTTTTTATAAACTGATGTTTAAACTAAATTTTCAGTGGTGCAGGAGTAACGGGAGCAGCAGATACTGGCACACAAGCCTAGAGCGCCCCCTCATGACTGTCAGTGCGAAAATAACCAACATGTGAAATTATATATTTTAATATATAAGTCACACCTGAGTATAAGTCGCAGGAAACACCCAAACCATGTAAAATGCAACTTATAGTCCGAAAAATATGGTAAATTCAACTTAAAATGATCTGAATTTTTGTACTTAAATATCTCATTACACTTAAAATAAGAAAAACAACAACATTTTACACTTAAAATAAGAAACAAAATTAAATGTTGCTTGAATTTAGAAAAAACACTTTTTCCACTGGCAGATCATTTCACTTGTCAAGTTGAATCGACTCAAATAAAGTAAAATGTTCTTAATTTAAGTCATTTTAACTTACCTAGAGATAGTTTTTTTCCAGTGCAGAATTGTACCTGGGATTTAAATGATCTTAATCGTGCTTTTTTGATGAATCCTGCAGTAAATCCGCTCCCCCTGAGCCGTCACAAAACACTTTAAAATGTCCCATGATTGTCGCGTCACAGGTAGAAACCCTGTGCAGTTTTTAAGCCCATAAATCTCTGTCTCGTTCTGGAGCGCCCCCTCATGGCTGTCAGGGTGAAAATAATAATGTGAAATTACATATTTTAATATATAAATCACAGGAAACACCCAAACCATGAAAAAAGTCCGAAAAATACGTTAGGTTGGAGTAAAACGTTTCTCTTCTTTTTATAACTCCATTGATCCATGTCACACTTGCCCCACTATTTAAAACCGCTCATTTATCAAACTTCTACAAACTTTTTTTTTTACGTTTTAACCTTCTCTGTGCGAGGTGAGTGAGTTTGAAAAGTTCCCGTTCCCTTTAAATTCTTGTCACGACTGAGACAAAAGCCTCTGCGCTCATGTGAAAAGAGGCTCGGCTCAGTCCGCCTCAGTCTGTGTCGCTGAGGTGGATCAGGCCCTGGTCTGGTCTCTGTTCAAACTCTCGCACATGGGTCCGGGGGGTATTTATAACTTTTTCTCGAGTTTGCTGATATTTAAAACCGTCTCTTCCCCTTTGTGCACTTCCTGTAGGACACTCTGAACAATAACTCCTTTGGAAAGAAGTTCAGCTGGCAGGAGAAGGTGTCTGGGTCGTCTCCACAGAAAACCGGTGAGTCCGACTTGTTTTTTGTAAAATGTGCGCTTAAAAAGACCCATTTTACGCTGTTTTTTGGTCTGTTTATTCACAAAGTTGTTTCCTCATCAAAAACACACTTGGAGTTTTGTTTGTTTCATTCACACCCTGCGTTTTTAGACTTTAGAGTTCTTTTCTCAAACTGAAAACACACTTTTTAATGACATCTGGTAATACAGGATTGTCTTTCCTAGAATTATTTGGATCATTTGGACCAATTTCTACTGAACAAAAGCTAAAAAGTGGATGTTAACTTGAAAACTACCATGTTAAAAGATGGAACAGAGCATTTTGAGCTTTGGAAATGTAGATAAACTAATAATAAAGGATTATTCAAACGTGTGTGAACAGAGTTTGGTCCAAAGTTCGGTCCTTTACCGTGCGAGAAAAGGCCTCCAGCGTTAAAAAAAGAAGCTGCATTCAGTGATCATGTGTTTGTGAATGAGAGCTCTGTGAAATGTTCTGAAAAAGAGCCTCAGAACTGTGACTGAACTGAAGTAAAACGTTGGAAAAAAGCTCTTTTAACTTAAATTCAGTAGAGATTGGCAATTCCAGGCTTGCAAATTATCCAAATGATTCTAGTGAAGGTGTGTGGAGTTTAAAAACACAGCGGAGCACTTCCTGTATTACCACAAGCCCAAGAACTCAGCTTAAATACGCAGGGTTTGTGTGTTAAATGTGTGAATGAAACAAAACACAACTCCAGGTACATTTGTGATGAGGAAACATTATAACATATATCGAAAAATAACAAAAAAAAATGGGCCCTTTAAATCTTTTTTATTTTACTTTTTTGCTAAATTTATGGAATAGAGAAAATGAAATCAGTGTATAATTAATTGCACTTTACTATGCAGTGTTTGGTGCTCTAACAAAATGCCATTGTTTCTTAAATCACTCTTAAAATACTGAAATAAATTGAAATATTTACATTTTTAAACAAAATGAGAACAAACAGAGAGATGATCGAGGAATGTGACCAAACCACGAGGCTGGCTGACACTTTATGGCACAGGTGTCAAACATGCGGCCCGGGGGCCAGATCTGGCCCTCCAAGACCTTTAATCTGGCCCTCGGCTGATTTTCTCTTAAAATATGTAAAATTTTCAGATTTTTCTGGTAATTTTCTACGCCGCTTAGCATAGCAGCATCTCCAGTGCTTCTGTGTGTGGCCGCCTACCACCAGAGCAGCACGAATGAAGACTTGCCTCTTTCCAAACGCTCTTAAAGGACGATCGTTTTGACTGTGACCATGACGCCCTCATCAGCAAAGTGTCAAAAATAAGAAAAGTGGAGCTGAGTGCAGGATTTTCCAAGAAAAATTTACTAATTCTTCTTTTTCACGGAGGTGAATGGGAAACCTGTACGCTTGGTGTGTTTGCAACAAGTGGCGGTGCTCAAGGAATATAAATATAAAGGAGGAATATAAACGCCACTATGAGACACAACATGGAGAAAAATACAATAACTTGAACAGAGAATGGAGTTTTCCAATCCGGCCCCTTTGGGATCAAAGTAGGTTGTATACGGCCCCCGGATCAAAATGAGTTTGACACCTCTGCTTTATGGTGTCAAACAATGAATGAATTAATTTGGTTAATCACTATTAATCGCAGTTAATTATTCTTCAACAAAAGACCAAACTGTTTTGACAAAAATGCAGTTTATTGCTCAGCTTGATGTTGGTACAAGCGTTGTTGCTGCCGCAGAATCAAACCCGTGTTTTGCTTTAAGATGCTATTTTAAACTCGTTGTGCTTCTGTGGAAAGAGAGTTCATCGCTGCGATATCTGCAAACTACCTTAGTTTATCTAAAGTCCTGTCAGCAGGGCTCTACAGTGCGCCCATTTCACTCGCATTTGCGAGCAAATATTTTGTCGTGCGAACTAGGAAAATAAAACAGTCGCACCTGTGCGAGTGCTTCTGCAGCACAATAAGGAGCTGCGCACAGACGCAACGTGGCGAGTTAAACGTTCTACATGTATCAAACATTAGGGGCGCACTCACACGAGGACTTCAGAATCGTGCCCAAGCCTGGATCGCCCCTAAAGCGCGACACGCCCAGCGGGAGCGCAATCGAACCGTGCCCGGGAACGACACCTCCGACCGCGCACGACTCCAGCATACGAGCTCCGGGTGTGCGGCGATATCACTCATACGAACAAACTCTGCTTCCCCTTAAACGAGGAGCGGCACCGCAGCAGGACCCACACCTGTCCCACCACTCAGTAGATTCCCCTGTGCCGCTGGACTTCCCTCTAAAGCGAGAGCTTTGGACTCGGTCACGTCACGGACTCGATGTCTGAATACTGAGTGCATCATATTTCATTACGGCCGCTGCTGTCGGCACTAAACTTGTACCAGTGTGCGGGACCTGTGCGCTGGAGCCCGTGGACACTGCACCGCCAGCGCGCGGTTTGTCCACAGCGCCACCCTCAGCGTTCGTCACAGGGCAGGTTAAACATCTGCCCTGTGAAAAAAACTAATTTTATGTCCGTGTCCGCACAGAGCAGAGCTACGGCACAGAGCAGGCGATATGTGGGCTGAAGTTTGCCAAATAAAATGCCAAATTAATCTGTTTGTCACAACTCCAGGAATTTGAAAATACAGGTTTAAAAATTCTACCCATCGAAACAGTTTTGTGTAAAGTGCCAGTGGAAGTTCTCTTAAAGAAGAGGTTCTCAAACTGTGGGTAGTGTTGTGTTTTAGTTTTAGTTTTTCCTCGAGTGATGCAGAAAAGAGGAGCCACTGTCTGTGTGAATGTTCTTGTATGTTAGAGAGTGTTTCAGTGCAGTACAGTCTGTTTGGCTTATTTTAAGTCTAAATGAATATTAATCAGATAAAATGGAGATAGACTGATTAAAAACACAGTGATTGTGCAGGAAAAGTACAGTCATAATTCTTTTGTGTTTTTTGTATAAAATTCATTCAAATAGGTTGGTGTGCGCAAGTTCTGCACTGTAATAAACGTTCAAAACTAAAACCTATTTGTGCCCCCATTTGTTTTTCTGTGCTCCTAAACTTTTCGACTTAGGGGCACATGTGCTCCTGAAAAAAAAAGTTAGTGTAGAGCCCTGCCTGTCAGGCAGTTTTTTTTAAGAGCAATTTGCGGCTGAGCACCAGTCACAGTCTCATCTGTCGTCTTCACATCTGCGTATGGACCTGATCACTGACCTAATAACCTGCGCCGCCTTTCAGGACCATCCGCACTTTCCATAGAGAAAATAAATTGTGTGATTAATCTGCTTTAAAAAAAACAAACATTAGTGCGATATCTTCTTTGTGATTAATCGCATGTGTTAGCGTGTTAACACTGACAGCTCTAGTTTTTACATAAGGCTGATCAGTCCACAAAGGCACCAAAAGGCATAATATCATTCAGTGTGGAGTCAAAGTTATGTAAGCCTGACTCAGTGGAAGTGTCAGTGCTGTGGGCTCCTCTGTCTCACATTCACAGATCAGTGTAGGGACATGGGCCCTTAAACCTGAGGGGAGAAGTGTATTATCGTCTGAATAAGGGAGTGTACACACAGCTGCTATAGGTAGAGCCGCTATAGATGCCGTGCTGTTCAAAGGGATGGTTTCACATGACAGAGAGTGGTTATTTTTGCATTTAAAGACATAGGAGTGTAGTTAACCTTCATCCGTAAGCCAGTGTCAAAGAATCCAAGCTGTAACTGAGATAATTTGAGGAACCATTGGTAATGATTTGATTCAAACACAATATTGACTTTTAATTACAGCATTTACTTTAAAAAATAGTCACATTTCTGAACTGTCTAAACTGTTTTAAATGGTTTGCAGTGATCCAAAGTTATTCCTCACTCACCTTATGCATTCTGAGCATCCTATTATTATTCGCAGAGAAGTTTACAAGCACTTTTCGCCGCTCTCAGACACCAAAGCGGAGTTTTGCAGTGACGGAACAGCTAACAACTAGCATGTTATGCACACTTCCTGGCTATCAGATGCAGACAGTATTAGACGCAGACAGCACGCGGAACAGAAGATATATTTTGACCTCAAAAATCTGCTTATACAATACATTTGTACTGGGGCAGGACAAATTTAGCTCCAGTAAGGGTCCGCCCCCTATTCCGACATCCCTTCATTATGACATGCCTCTGTTTAGACATGCCGTTTTTCAGACACTTATTAGACATGTCTTTTTTTCCTCTCTCTCTGTTTTTTGATGTTCTTAAAGAGGAACTCTGCACGTTTGAAGCTAAAGTCCATTACTAGAGCTGGTTGAATACTTTCAGAAGCCAAAAATCAGCACATTAGTGTTGCCTCAGTGGAGATCTCGCTGTGGCAGTGAGTCTGTCAAGGCAACAAACTAGTGTAGTGATGGGGGCAAGTTCTTAACTTCCACGTAAAACACCAATTTGTTTCACACTGAGGAAGCTTAACACCACTTTAACGCATCTTAAAACAGCCACGAGTCTAACAAAACGCTCTGCCTGGTTCACTCATTATCTCACTCATTATCTGGGAACGTTATAAACAACTTTAAGTTACGTTAAGAACTTGCCCCCATCACTACACTAGTTTGTTGCCTTGACAGACTCACTGCCACAGTGAGATCTCCACTGAGGAAACACTGATCTGTGCCGTTTTTTGTCTTCTGACAGAATTCCACCACCTCTAGCAATGGCTTCAAAGCAATTTAGCTTCAAACTTGCTGGAGTTTCCCTTTAAACTCAACAACTACTTAATCCCCCCCCCCCCCCCCCGCCGCTTCTCTCACACACACACCTATGCACAGTACAGGCAGACCAACTGAAATGTCACTACATGTCATACTTACATAAACATCTTTGTATCTGTGTTGTATCCTCATAATTTTGTACTTGTACGCAAAGTATAATAGGCTATCACATTAATATTATTCATGTCAGAAAAACGAAATGTTTGAAAAATAGTAAAGTGCCGCAACTCCAACAAAGAAAACAAAAGTCAAAGAAGTGGGATGCTTGAAAAATAATGTTTATGCTACTAATCTGACAATTAGACGTCAGGGTCTAAATAGTGACATGTAACCACTCCAATGTATGGAAAAAAATCTGGTTCAAGCCTATGTTCCTTGGATTTTAAGAATAAGAAACTATAAACTGAATAGCTTCAAATGAAAATCAGTCTGAGTTTAAAAAATTAGTTCTATGATTTTTTGGTATTTTCTTAATTTCCAACATGTTTTCGTATGTTTTATAATCACAAACTAAACTAACTACTTATCTGGTGTAAAAGATGACATTTTTTTTGTCTTCTAATGATGTTTTTGTGTCTTTTTGTTGCTCCAGGTGAGCGGACCCCTCCTCGGGAGCACAGCTGTCTGAGCGACGAGGATAAAGTCCAGTCGGCCCAGACCAAAGACAGAGGCACCTCCACCGACGCCCCCTGCAGGCACAGCCACACGTCGCACTCCAGCTCCTGCTCCTCGGCTCGCTCCAAAGACAAACCCCCCGCCCCTCCGCCCCCTCCCCAAAACTACACCCCGGCCCCGCTCTACCCGACCAACAAAACCTCCACCGAGCCTCCACGCGCCGAGCCCACCGAGGAGATATACCTCACCCCGGTCCAGCGCTCCTCGTCCGGGGCCCTTGACTCCGCCACAGCCGCTCCGGATCGGCCGTTTCTCTCCCAGCAGACGGAGCAGGGGCGCATGTCCATAAGCTCGGACACGGAGGGACCCCCGCCTTACCAGCCCCTGCCGGACAGAACCGACCAGTGCATTTTCGAAGAGGATGAAATCTACCTTCCCCCTCCTTCCTACGCGTCCTGTGTGGAATCGCTAATAACTCCGCCGCACGTGTCCTCCATCGCGTTGGATTTAAGCTTGAAAACGTCCGGACTCGGCGCGTTCAGAGTCGGATCGTCTGTGGAGTACGTAGACGCGACCGACGACAGCTACTGCGGAGAGGACGAAGATGCGGACAGGATTATGATGGAGGGTCGACGGAAGAGCAAGGAGCAACAGGCTTTAACGGCGTCGCTAAGGACTTCCCTGAGCCCCGAAGCCAGCGGGTTGACGTACGATTCGGTGAAATACACTTTAGTGGTGGACGAGAACGCGCAACTGGAGCTCGTCAGCTTGCGGCAGTGCTACCAGGGCTACAGCGACGACAGCGACTCGGCGACGGTTTACGATAATTGCGTCTCTTCACCGTACGAGTCGGCGCTCGGCGAGGAGTACGAAGACGAGGACGAGGAAGTGGACGGAGCGCAGGTGGGCGGAGTCAGGAGGGAAGGGACCGCCTGTTTGTCCGACGACTCCTCCACCGACGGAGATCTGCACTTCTCCAAAAAGTTCCTGAATGTGTTCCTCAACGGAAGATCGAGCTCCTCCAGTGAGTAGCACGAAAGTTTGGATCAGTTAAATGTCTTATATTACGCAAAATTGACTCTTTTGAGCTTTAAGTTACCGTAAAATACCAAATAAAAGCCGCAGCGTTCATTTGTTTCAATCACTTAACAGACCAGGCATTTATTTGAGACCAGGCGGCAATTTGGGGCGATTAATTCCTTCCTCACAAAAATCTTGCTCAGAAAAACTGGGAAAATCTGGTACTCAAATTCGTTTAACCCGTATGACGATCATTTCGGTGACTTTATATACAGACGTAGGCATTTGAAATGTTACAACAAAATATCTACGGAGGGGAGAATTTCTTACATTTGAAAGCGACTCCTGAATTACAGAAAGTCATTAAAACTCTCCCGCAATGTGTAGAACTTTCTTTAGCAAAACAAATGACAGACGCAGCAAGTGTGGAGCAGCAGAGTGAGAACGTTTAAGGTTTTTTTTTCAGCGCTTATAGTTTATGCAAATGAGCCATTAAGTTTGGTTTGTGTAGAGAGAGACGCGAGCATTAGTCCTGCGTCCTGTTGTTGCAGCACGACTTCTTTAATACATTAGACTCTGTGTTTATTTGGAACCAGCGATTATTTATCAAAATATCCACCTGCACCCGGAGTTTATTTGGCATTTTTTGTGATATATTATAATTTTGTTACCTCTTCAAAAACCTATGCTTAGTTGTGTTTTGTTTCATTCACAACTTGTTTGAGTAATCCTGGTTTATTCGTCTGTCTACATCTCCAGAGCTCAGAATGCTCTGTTCCACCTTGTGATGTCATTATTATGTTGTTGTTATGTTAATTAATTAAGGTTAATTAATTAGGTGCATTTTGTCACTTTTCTACATGGAGACGTTATTGCTTTGCCTGGAATGTTTCACAGTGCGGTATTAAACCTTTCTATCTCCATGGAGACCAAACCAGACCAGGTTACAGGTCAACTCTGTGGAGAGGCGACCCCCGCTCACAGTCAAAACACATGTGTTTCTAGGTATTTTTGAGCTGTAAAACCACATGTTAGGTAAAGCTGTTTAATTTGACACTGTGGAGCATTCCAGACAGAGCAACGACATATCCACAGAAACAGGAAAGGTTACACAGTGCAGCTTTAAAGTCTCCGGTGGTGTTGTTTAATGCAGCTCGCTCTCTCTCTCTTCGCTGCGGTTCTTCAGGTGGTGTCAGTGTAAATTGGTCTCCGGTGGGTTTGGAGCGGGTCCCAGCTGGGCTCTGGTCTCATTCTGTCTCTCTGCATTAGGTTCTGTCAAAAGAGCTGAAATCAAACACCAGCACGAACCAACAGCAAATACTCGGATTATGTAGTGGATAAATTAAAAGCAAAAGTCTCCAGTTTTCTTTCAAATTCACATTTTTGGAGAAACAAATTGTTTATTTTCAGGCAAACTCTTCCAGTCCTGTTCTTAATTAACTCAAAGCTTTTGGGTGGAGTTATAAAATGTGTTTACGTCACTGACAATAACTCAAAAAGTCTAAAGATGCACTATGGAACTTTTGTGGAGGGTCTATCACCTGTTTAGCACCTTTTTACACACCCAAAGAACTTTATATTTTTATTATTCATTCACTCAATACTCGGTGATGAAGTGAATGAATAATAACGACACAGTGACAGTTTTTGCCTCCGGCGCCCCCACGTGGCACCTGGTATTCACTGCGTCTCCCGTCCAAATACTAACCAGGTCCAGTCCTGCTTCGCTTCAGACATATAACAAGATCAGGTCTGGCCCAGTGCTTCTCTCCATGGAGATGGAATTGCTTTGTCTAGAATGCTCCTAAATACGGCATTGATTTGTTCATCTTGTACTAATTCAATTACAGGTATTTTTTTAGGATTTTTATAGCTCAAAAATATCTTGAAACGTGAATTCTTAGAGTGAGCCGATGTCCTGTCGATCTGAACAACCCCCAGCGCTGTTACAGGTTAAATGCCGTCGATTTGAGCTCCTGAGACATAAATGAAAGAACAAGTCACATTTTAAAAGGGTTTTGGTTTTATTGTATGTTTTGACCAGTGAGGCCTGTAAACATCGACATGTGCAAGTTAGATTCATGGCAGAATAACTACATTAGATGACTGAATCGTGTGGATTTAATATAGTTGATTTTATCGTTATCATTTTCATTACACCGCATTTTATCTTATTTCCATGAGTAGAAAACTTTGTAACTTTGTTTAAATAGGTGCTGTATACAGTTGTGCTCATAAGTTTACAGACCCTGACAGAAATTGATTGATTTCTTGTCCATGTTTCACAGAATATGAATGAAAACACAAAAACTTTTCTTTCACTCATGGTTAGTGTTTGGGTGAAGCCGTTTATTATCAAACAACTGTGTTCCCTCTTTTTAAATCATAATGAGAACAGAAACTACACAAATGACCTAATGAAGCCTGGAGTCTTTTGTGATTGTTGTGGATGTGTTATTTTCTCTGATGGTAAATCTGCTCATTCTTCTTGGCAAAAGGCTCCAGTTCCTGTAAATTCTTGGGCTCTTGTCTGAACTGCAGCTTGAATCTGCCCAGAGGCTCAGTGATACTGAGGTCAGAAGAGACGAACACTCCAGAACCTTCACTTTATTTTGCTGGAGACAGTGACAGGTCCACTTTGTGTTTTAGATCATTATCATGTTGGAATATCCAAGTTCGTCCCATGTGCAGCTTCTGGACCAAGAAATCATAAGTTCTGCCAGGGTCTGGAAACTTATGAGCACAACTGTAAATAAAATATCACTATATTATAATAGGAAATTCACACTGTAGCCTGTGATATTAGCGTTAAGCGTATTATACATTTATTATAAAGATTCCAGTGTTTCCAGTCTTATACAGTAGGAGCCTTATTTGATACAAGATATCGGCCTGTGGAAATGAGCTACCTCAGCACATATTCATATAAACGAGTGAATAATGGTGATTCTACAGTGGGAACATTATTCGACGGCTAAACTGGCCTGTCGGTGTGTGCTCCTTTAGTCGGAGCCCTATTTGATAGCGTAATACGGCTGAAATGAGTTAAAATTTGACATAACTAAGGTATAAAGTGTGATCACCGTGTGCAAACAGCATCAAACCCGCTGCCTCTAACCCTAAAGAAATATATTGTAAAACTGGGAAGGTTCATTTATTGGATCAAGACAACTGTAAACGGAAAATCGTAAGGTCTCTTATTTCGACGGGGGAGCGTGAATTGATGGACGTCATTGTCGATTTAGGCTGCGGGGAGCTCATTTCGACGAGGCACAGCCCATTTCGACAGAACAACAGATCTGACCTCAGCTTGACCTGGTTGTGTCGCCGGCTTATCTCCCTGGAAAAGTTGACAGACCCTCCACTGAAAAATCTTCACAATGCACCTTTAAAAACTGAGTGATTTAAATGGTTAGAATCTTGTTTAAATGGATAAATCCTCTTGTATGTCTCTATTTTTTTTATCTTGTAGCCAGAGCCAAGTCCAGATACATTTGATCTTATTGATTTCGTGTTCTTCTTCTGCGTTTTGTGCAGGCGCAGAGTCGTTCGGTCTGTTTTCGTGTGTGATTGACGGAGAGGAGAGGGAGCAGACCCACAGAGCCGTGTACAGGTGAGGCTCATTTCACACACACACACACGCACACTCACACACACACACACACACACACACACACACACTCACACACACACACACACACAGACACACACACACACAGGTAATGGGCTGACAACACAAGCATTAAGGCTCTATGTTTAGCAGCTTTAATGGAGATGCACGCTACAGATGAATGAATGCACTGGATACTTGGTAATGATGCAACAAGGGGATTAATACTATCATAATTTCTATTTCCTGTTCCTTCCTTTTCCTAAATGAATTGTTAAATGAGCTTAAAAATGTCCTATATTGCACAAAATTGACTCTTGTGAGCGTTAAGCCATGTTCCAACGCTGTTACCTCGTCAAAAACAGACCTGGAGTTGTGTTTTGTTTCATCCCTGTTTGAGTAATCCTGTGTTTTTAGTCTGTCTGCATCTCCAGAGCTCAAAACAACTAGCATACTAGCATGGACTTCCTGAATCTCGCACAATAAAAAGCCCTATAATTTATTTTGACGTCAAGATTGATACTGGGACAAGACTAATTTAGCTCAAATAGTCCTTTATGGTTGATGTCGGCACCATAGGCTATTAATGTATGAATGGACATAGACGTGAACCACTGTGTACCAAACAGGAAGTGAGCATGAGGGCACTTCCGGCTCCATTGGCTCTGGCTCCCATAGACTTGACACTGAAAATTGTCATCCCTCTCTGTAACTGCTGCACTGAGCCTCATCACTTTGGTCATATTAACCTGTTCTACATGATCCTGGTGTTTTTATTTTGCAAGACAAAAACGGTCCGCGCCGCATGGTTTAGTCCTTGTTAAATCCTGTTTTAGTCCTGGTTTTAGACCTGGTTTAGACCAGTTTAGACATGGTTTAGACCTGTTTTAGACTTGGGTCACACCTGGGTTAGACCTGGTTTTAGACCTGTTTAAGACTTGGGTTAGACCTGGGTTAGACCTGGTTTAGACCTGGTTTAAGACCTGGTTTAGACTTGGTTTAGACCTGGTTTAGACCTGGTTTAGACCTGGTTTAAGACCTGGTTTTAGACCTGTTTAAGACTTGGGTTAGACCTGGGTTAGACCTGGTTTAGACCTGGTTTAGACCTGGTTTAGACCTATTTTAGACCTGGTTTAGACCTGGTTTAGACCTGGTTTAAGACCTGGTTTAGACTTGGTTTAGACCTGGTTTAGACCTGGTTTAGACCTGGTTTAGACCTGGTTTAGACCTGGTTTAACACCTGGTTTAGACCTGGTTTAGACCTGGTTTAGACCTGGTTTAGACTTGGTTTAGACCTGGTTTAGACCTGGTTTAGACCTGGTTTAGACCTGGTTTAGACCTGGTTTAACACCTGGTTTAGACCTGGTTAAGACCTGGTTTAGACCTGGTTTAGACCTGGTTTAGACCTGGTTTAACACCTGCTTTAGACCTGGTTTAGACCTGGTTTAGACCTGGTTTAGACCTGGTTAAGACCTGGTTTAGACCTGGTTTAGACCTGGTTTAGACCTGGTTTAGACCTGGTTTAAGACCTGGTTTAAGACCTGGTTTAGACCTGGTTTAAGACCTGGTTTAGACCTGGTTTAAGACCTGGTTTAAGACCTGGTTTAGACCTGGTTTAGACCTGGTTTAGACCTGGTTTAGACCTGGTTACAGTGTCTAACCTACTGGAGACAAACACAAGGACAAGTTCAAGTTTGTTGCATTTGCTTTGTTTTGTTTTAATGAATGAAATGAGTAAAGAAAAAAAAAAGTGTCTCCAGCTCTGCTTTAGACAGTCGACCTGTGATTTTTTTCTGTTTTTTAGATGGTAAAAAGCTGCAGACGTTATTTTATTTTGCCGTTTTGTACATAAATAAATTCCGATTCTTACACAGCAACAAACAAAATCTAATCAAGCTAAGATGACTTGAATTAAGAAAGTTTTACCATGATCTGAGTAAATTTCACTTGAAAAGTAAAATTATCTACCAGTGGAATAAGACCTTTTTGTGCTTAAAATATGAAAATTCATCTCGGCTACACTTAAAATAAGAAAAACAACAACTCTTTGCACTGATTCCACGGGCAGATCATTAGACTTGTCAAGTTGAAGCGACTCAAATAAAGTAAAACGTTCTTAATTTAAGTCATTTTAACTCACTTCGATAGTGTTTTCTTCCTGTGTAACACGGACCTGGCTCTAAATAACCGCTCCCCTCGTGAGCTTCATTTGACTGGAGCTGAACACTATGAACCGTTTGCAAAATCTGGTATAAAAAAAAGGCCAAAAATGGAGTAAAGAGATGCAGAAATCCTCCAGCCCGTAGGAGTTCACTGTGTCTGTGTGAGATTATGAAGAGCGTCATCGTGAAATCAGTGAAATCAGTGAAATCGCTGTAATCTCCTGTGAGCGCTCTGGAGGGTGCACGTCTTCACCGTCGCTCCCACGGCTCCGGTCATTTGCATGTTTCCATAGTAACAGGAGAGAGGAGACGGAGGATAATGAGGCACATTCAGATGTCACGGGACCGGCACAACACCCCCAGAATGCAGCGGGGTTTTCGGCGTTATTCTGGTGCACGTTTTACACTGGGAATGTGTGTTGGAAATGTCAAGAAAATTGAAAGA
The DNA here is from genome assembly GCA_034769755.1 of Odontamblyopus lacepedii. Taxonomy (NCBI): domain Eukaryota; kingdom Metazoa; phylum Chordata; class Actinopteri; order Gobiiformes; family Gobiidae; genus Odontamblyopus; species Odontamblyopus lacepedii. The sequence continues at coordinate 38,372,158 of CM068349.1, forward strand.
AATTTGCTTAAACGTACAGAAAAGATGGTTCAGAAGACGTAAACTAAACCAGGACTGAACCAGGACTGAACCAGGTCTAGACCAGGACTGAACCAGGACTGAACCAGGTCTGAACCAGGACTGAACCAGGACTAAACCACGGCTAAACCAGGACTGAATCAGGACTGAATCAGGACTGAACCAGGTCTGAACCAGGACTGAACCAGGACTGAACCAGGACTGAACCAGGACTGAACCAGGACTGAACCAGGTCTGGACCAGGACTGAACCAGGACTGAACCAGAACTGAACCAGGACTGAACCAGGACTGAACCAGGACTGAACCAGGACTGAACCAGGACTGAACCAGGACTGAACCAGGATACACTCAAGAAATACATCATTATGATGCCTATTTTGTGGTTTAATTTTAACCTTTAACCTTTAATTTTACACTGAATATAACACTTTTTTGTATATGAATTATGTGAACTGATTTCTCTTATTTCTCTTATTTTTTTTATTTATTTCATTATTTATGTATTTATTTTAGTTCGATAATACTATTTATTTTTCAATAAAACATTGTTTCTGGGGCTCAGTATTTATCATCCTTTTTCCTTTTTTCTTTATACGAATGAGGAAAACTTAATTTTTTGTTGGATCATTTGAGATTTGAGCTGATGAGAATTGAAAACAAAAAAATATGATTATTATAGATCCTAATCCATGATAAAAGTGTGATTCTGCCTCTTTTAATACTACATTTTACATAATCCACATTTAGGAAAAGTTTCTCTGGGATTCTCCTGCTTTAGGGCGTAGTTTCAGTACATAGTTTCATTACTTATTGTAATGTTTCTGCAAAACATTTTGTTGAACAGAATCTGGGGTGAATGTCTCTGAAAAAGCATGAAGCTGTTTATCTGTGCATGAGTCACCCCCGTGTGGCCTTACGCAGTACTGCAGTTTCATGGAGTTGAATTATTTTACTGTTTTTTTGTTGTTGTTTTTTTTCGTATTATTTAAATTATTATTTAAAAATGTTTTAAACTGCTCACAACACCTATCTGGAATCATGCAGGAGACGTGCCACCTCAAGAAAGTTACATACTACTCCTTTAATTTTGAAACAGTTTTAATTATTTCCCAGATAACCGCGATTATGAATTAACCGAATAATCTTCTAAGGCGAAAAGTGACTTTAAGCATCTGGAAAAGCCCTTATAAGACTAATTATGGTTCTTCCATGCTGTCCCTGTGTGTGTGTGTGTGTGTGTGTCTGTGTGTGTGTGTGTGTGTGTGTGTGTGTGTGTGTGTGTGTGTGTGTGTGTGTGTGTCTGTGTGTGTCTCTCGGGGTGTGTGTGTCGGTGTGTGTGTGTGTGTCAGATTCGTCCCCCGTCATGACGATGAGCTGGAGCTGGAGGTGGATGATCCTCTGTTTGTGGAGGTTCAGGCTGAAGATTTCTGGTACGAGGGTCTGAACATGAGGACAGGAGCCAGGGGCGTTTTTCCTGCTTATTACGCCATCGAGGCGGCACGGGACCCCGACATGTACAAAGGTACACACAAGTACACAAAGATACACACATATACACAGGTACGCACATATATACACAAAGGTACACACATGTACAGAGGTATACACAAATACACAAAGATACACAAAGGTGAACGATGTAAAGGTAAACACTTTTTTCTGAACTCGGCGTCTCTACATGTGTGACGGTCGTTTTATTCCAGCGTCTGTTGAATCCAGCACAGACACCTGAACACCTGAGATCACCTGAACCAAACCTGATTTAAGGAGGAAAAGGAGAAAAATCACGGCTGTGTTCACCATTATTATTACTATTATTCCACCAAATATTGATTCCTGAACTCTTCCTAAGTTCAAACATGAGTATTGTGCTGTTTTAAAATGAATATGATCTTATTTTCTACACATTATTTGAGGTATGAAAATATTTAATCTTTTTTTTTCATTTTCATTTCATTTTTTCATTTTCTGCAAATAAACGTTCTAAATGACAATATTTTTATTTGGAATTTGGGAGAAATTGTCAGCAGTTTATAGAATGAAACAAAAATGTTAATTTTACTCAAACACAGAGCAGTGAAATCAGAGGAACTGATCATTTTGCAGTGGTCTCTTATTTTTCCAGAGCTGTATATACACAGAGATACACAATACACACACATACACGAAAGTACACGTGCCCAAAGGTATTCATGTACACCCAAAGTACACACATACACACAGATAAAGGAGTTTGAGGGGCTCTTTCAAAACCCTGTATAAACCAAAGGAATATAAAATGTTATAGAGGTGAAAACAATTACCGTATCATTTTTAATACACGTATGTTTTGACTCACTTCTTCTCTCATGCCTCAGTGAAGAGCAGCGAGTGGATGGACAGATACAGACTCAAGTTCCTGGGCTCGGTCCAGGTTCCCTACCACAAAGGCAACGACGTGCTCTGTGCTGCTATGCAAAAGGTACGAAGCCCCGGTCCCTGATGGTCTATTATTCCCATTGTCTGTTTAGACAGAGTTGGACACAAACAATTACCAGGGTAAGAGTAAAAAAACGGCGGGGAAAGTGTCAATTTTGAATCTTTTGAGGGATTTTTTGCAATTAATGCAATTTTAATGGTGCGTTGTGCAACTTTTTTGGTGCTTTTCTCCATGTGTTACCAATTTGTCTGGAATGTTTCACACTATGGCAGGGGTGTCAAACTCATTTTGGTCCGGGGGCCGTATGCAACCTACTTTGATCCCAAAAGGGCCGGATCAGAAAACTCAGTTCTCTCTTCAAGTTATCGTATTTTTCTCCGTGTCTCGTAGTGGTGTTTAAGATTATATTCCTCGAGCAACGCCACTTGTTCCAAACACACTGAGCACAGATTTCCCATTCACCTCTGTCAACAAATAAGAATTAGACTATTTTTCTTGGGAAATCCTGAACTCAGCATCTGCTTTTCTTATTTTTTGACATTTTGCTGATGAGGGTCACGGTCGACAGTCAAAACGATCGTCCTTTAAGAGCGTTTGGAAAGAGGAAAGTATTCATTTGTGCTGCTCTGGTGGGAGTCGCAACGTACAGAAACGCCGGAGACGCTGCTATGCTAAACGGTGCAGAAAATTAACAGAAAAATCTGAAAATTTTAAGTATTTTAATAGAAAAATCAGCCGAGGGCCAGATTAAAGGTCTTGGAGGGCCGGATCTGGCCCCCGGGCCGCATGTTTGACACATGTGCACTATGGCATTAAACCTTTCTATCTTCATGGAGACCGAAACAGACCAAGTTACAGGTCAGATCCGTGGAGAGGCGACCCCGCTCACAGTCAGAATTTTTGTTTTTGAAGGTATTTTTGAGCTATAAAACCACCTGTAATTGATAAAATGTGAGGTAGAGCAATGACATCTCCATAGAAACAAGCAGGTGACGGACCCTCCAACTGAAAAGTTACACAATGCACCTTTAATATTTCCAATTTATTTAAAAAAAACGAAAAGAAAAGCCACTCAAACCTCAAGCACAGCCACTTTTCTACGGGGAAATTATGAGAGGTTATACTGCCTCTACAGGTCGCCTTTTGACAGTACATGAATTTTGTTTTTAATTAATTATGAATTCATTTATGACCCAAAATTATTGTGATTATTTAGATCTTTACTCATAGTTTTGGTACTTACAGACTCATAATATGGAGATGAAAAACATAAAAGCAAAGAGACAATACTTCAAAATCGTATTAACTGTGTAGACGTATAAATTCCAGTTTCTTGTCTTTATTACCCGTCTCTTTGTGGCGCCCCCTAGGGTTACTCGTGTATCTTGCGTTGCAGATCGCCACGAACAGAAGAATGACGGTGAAGTACAACCCGCCCTCCTCCTGTATTTTAGAGATCAATGTTAAAGGGATCAAGCTCTCGGTACAAGAGGATTACTACGCCTGTGATCGGGTGAGCTCACCGAGGACGATTCAATTAAAATAACACCACCGCCGCAATTTAAAGAGCTTTTATTTCATTACGTGTTTATTTATTTATTTTCTCAAACCGTGTTATGTTTAAAGTGGGACTAAACGCCTAAACTCCACAAATACAGTTCAAATAAAGGTGATAAACTGGGCAGAACCTGGAGGACTAAAGAAAACAGCGATGGGCGATGTCGTGTAGTACTTACAGTGGCCACTAGAGGCAGCACACACTAAGTTTTTAGCCAGAACGCTGCAAAAGATCCTAGCCCTCGAAGACCTACGTTATCGTATACAATAACGAGGAATATGTTTTATTTATCCGTGCATAACTTTCTAACCGTAAAAGATAGAAACGTACTTTTTTCCCTCTGAAAGTGCAGACATAGAGATTTCCGTACATTTCTGCCTCATTGTCCTACGTCACACTCACGCTGTGTGATGACGTGCGAAAAACGAGTGTCCAATAGGAACTTTTTTTCAAACTCATGCGCTCCGTCCATTTTGATCGACCCAAACTTTGACAAAGAGTGAAGTGAGTCAAGATGGTTGATACCTCTGACTGTGTGTGTTTATAACGAGTGAAAAAGTCGCTCTAAGTGGAGTTAATTCTCACACACATGGAAAATTACGCATCTTGGTGTGTGTAATTTCAATTTCAATTCAGTTTATTTTGTAGCGCCCAAAATCGCAACAACAGTTGCCTCTAAGGGCGTTCCAAGATTTGGATGAGTAAAACATACACACAGACATATCAAAACAGGAATAAACAACATTCATGTAAAGCAGCAAATGAAACATCGTCCAGTCCTTAGACCCTCCTTCTCAGCAAGGAAAAACTCCAAAAAACCCAGGGTCCTGGGAAAAAGAAGAAACCTCAGGGAGAACTACAGTGAAGGAGAGATCCACTCCCATGGACGGACAGGCTATAGATGTCCAGGCCCGTGGGCCAGTTCGGTATGGCCACATCTACCCAGGTGGGGAAGGAGCCGGGCAAGGAGGAGGAGCTGGGCGAAGAGGAGGAGCCGGGCGAGGAAGAGGAGAGGGGTCCAGCTGCCATCAGGCATCTGAAAGAGTTACACTCCACAGGGGGAGTGGGACAGGGGACAACATGTGAATAGCAATGAACAAACTACAGATGAGAACATAGTGAGTGATGCTGATGAGAAAATAGGAGGAAACAGAGGACAGTGCTCAGGTTGCCACACTTCCCCCAGCTTGTTATCTCCTGTGGCAGCTTATCTTAGTAACATCAACTAAGTAACCTGGTCATAAGCTATTCCGAAGAGGAAGGTTTTAAGCCTGGTCTTAAATAAAGAGACTGTGGGTGCCTGTTTAACATCAACAGGGAGTTGATTCCATAACACAGGAGCTTGGTAACTGAAGGCTCTCCCCCCCACTGTACTTTTAGACACTCTAGGAACCACTAATAATCCTGCATTCTGAGAGCGAAGTGCTCTATTTGGCTGATAGGGGACAATGGCATCCTGAAGATATGATGGGGCCATATTGTTTAAGGCTTTGTATGTCAGGAGGAGAACTTTGAATTTAATTCTAAGCTCGACAGGAAGCCAGTGAAGTGATTTTAACACAGGACTGATGTGATCACGGCGGCACGGTGGCTGAGTGGCAACACTCAGGCCTCACAGCAAGAAGGTTGTGGGTTCGATCCCCGGGCCTCCCGGGCCTTTCTGTGTGGAGTTTGCATGTTCTCCCCGTGTCTGGATGGGTTTCCGGGTACTCCGGTTTCCCCCATCAACTCAAAACATGCAGCACCCTGTGAACATCAAGGACCATGTTGTCCACCCTCCTCTGGGCTCACCACCTGCAGATAGGGGGTCAGGTGCTCATAGGGGGGTCAGGTGCTATGACTATTGGACAGCAAGCTGCCCCCGTGACCCACCCAGATTAAGCGGGAGAAGATGGATGGATGGATGATGTGATCACTTCTTTTAGTTCCTGTTAGGACTCTGGCCGCTGCATTTTGGACCAACTGGAAGCTTCTTAAAGTACCTTTAGCGCAGACGGTGAGCAGAGAATTACAGTAATCTAGTCTGGATGTAACAAATGCATGGATAAGTTTTTCGGCTTTGCAGGTGAAAATATGCAGTTTTACAAGCTTGGTTTATATGAGCTGTGAATGAGACATTTTGGTCAAATACGACTCCAAGGTTTTTTACAGTAGAGCTAGAGGCTATACTCACATTGTCAAGTGAGATTATCTGGTCGGACAGAGAATAGAATCTCTCTTACCTTTAGGACTGACAACAATGACCTCTGTTTTTTCAGGGTTTAAGAGCAGGTAATTCAGGGTCATCCAGGTTTTGATGTCCTTCACACAGGCACTGAGCTTATCGATTTGATCTGATTTGGTTTCATTGATAAGTACAGCTGAGTGTCATCAGCATAGCAGTGGAAATTAATCCCATGTTTTCTGATAATGTTACCTAATGGCAACATATACAGAGTAAACAGGATTGGACCAAGCACAGATCCTTGTGGAACACCGCAAGCTACTTTAGAGCAGGGAGAGGTGCACTGGTTTACACTAACAAACTGGTACCTATCTGATAGATAGGATTTAAACCATTAGAGGGCGGTCCCTCTGACACCTATGTCACATTCTAACCTCTGGAGTAGAATGTTGTGATGAATGGTGTCAAACGCTGCACTGAGGTCCAGTAGGACCAGGACTGAAGCCAGCCCGTTATCAGCAGCTAGTAGCAAATCATTTGTCGCTTTAAGCAGAGCAGTTTCTGTGCTGTGGTGAGCTCTGAAACCAGACTGAAATTTTTCAAATAAATTATTGTCCTGCAGATGGTGACAAAGCTGTTTCACCACAACTCGTTCCAGAATCTTTGAGAGAAATGGAAGATTCGAGATAGGTCTGTAGTTGGCTAGTTCGTCAGGATTTAAGATAGTTTTTTTCAAAAGCGGTTTAATTACAGCATATTTGAAGGACTGAGGAACATAGCCATCTTCTAACGACATATTTATTATGTTATGGATGGAACCTATTATTAGGTGGAGAGCTTCTTTGAGGAGTTTGACTGGAATAGGGTCGAGCAAGTTGATGGTTTGGATGACATGATGACTGAGGTAATCTCTGCCTCATCGACGGGAGTAAATTTGTCTAATGCTGTTAGAGGATTTATGTGGGATATTGGTGTTACTGACTGGATTTGCTGGATTTGCTCGGTGCTGATTTTTCGAGTGGCTTCGTTGATCTTGACTCTAATGGTTGTAATTTTATAATCGAAGAATTCAAGAAAGTCATCACAGCTGAACTTCGAAGGGAGAAGAGACTCAGGGGCAGTGTGCGAGTTTGTCAGCCTGGCTACAGTGCTGAACAGAAATCTGGGGTTGCTTTTGTTTACTTCTATTAGGTTTGAATAGTATCTGGTTTGCACTTTTCGCAGAGCGGCCTTATAAGAGAGCAGGCAGAGCTTCCATGCCTTCAGAGACTGCTCGGAGCGCGAGCAGCGCCAGAGCTTCTCTGTGCGTCTTACGTGTTGTTTGAGTGATCGCAGTTCTGGAGTAAACCATGGAGCCGGAGGTCTTAGTTTAATGCTTTTCTGTTTTAGCAGAGCTGCAACATCGAGAGCAGATTTTAAGGTGAGCATTGTTCTGTCAACAAACTGATCCATGATAATTGGATTAAAGTTGTTCTTATTGTCACATGGCATATCATTTAATACTGGCTCAATTATTTCTTTGAATTTGGCTACCGAATTTTCTGATATTGTTCTTTTCATTATAGTTTTCTCCTGCAGAGCTGGATAGTCTTTTAGTATGAATTGAAAGGTAATTAAACAATGGTCAGAGAGTATAGGGTTTTGAGGAAGAACAATTAAATCATTAATCTCACCATAAGTTAGGACGAGATCAAGAGTGTGATTGTGACAGTGAGTCGGCTTGTTCACACTCTGGGTAAAATCGACCCCATCCAGGAGAGCACCAAAAGCACTGCTGAGGCACTCACTGCTGTTATCAACATGAATGTTGAAATCTCCAACTATAACAATCCTTTCCCATTCCAAAACTAAACTTGAAATAAAGTCAGAAAACTCGGCATATGGACCAGGAGGTCGGTAGATTGTTATGAATATAACAGCTTTTTGGTTTTTCCAGTTGGCGCACGTAATAGATAGTGCGAGGCTTTCAAAGGAGCGGAATATATACTGTAATTAGATTTGAGGCTGAGAATTAGGCCTTGTCCACACGTAGCCGGGTATCTGATAAACCGAAGATGTTTTGCTGCGTTTTGACCTGTCATCCACATGAACACGCATCAAAAACGAGTATTCAGGGAAAACTCCGGCCAAAGTGAAGATTTTTGAAAACTCCGTTTATGCCTGTTTGTGTGGACAAAGATAACTGGGGTTTTGCGTTTTAAAACGTCACTGTCTGCGCCAGAAAATATGAAACTCGGCATAAGGACCAGGAGGTCGGTAGATTGTTATGAATATTACAGCTTTTTGGTTTTTCCAGTTGGTGCACGTAATAGATAGTGCGAGGCTTTCAAAGGAGCGGAATGTATAATTAGATTTGAGGCTGAGAATTAGGCTGGAGTGAGAAATGACGGCCACACCGCCACCTCGACCTGTGCTCCTGGCACTTTGAAAGTTCACGTGACTTGGAGGTGTAGATTCGTTTAATCTGACATAATCATTTTCCTGAAGCCATGTTTCAGTTAAAGCTAGAAGATCAATATTAAAGTCGCCAATTAATTCATTTATTAAAAGAGATTTAGAGGAGAGGGACCTGATGTTTAGCAGTCCACATTTTACACACTTATCATTTTGTTTATTTGCGACGCATGTATTTATTTTTATTAAGCTATGAGGTCTGATGCCTTTCCTGTCAGAGTTTAGTTGAGTTTTATTTGTGCTTTTTACACCCTTAATTTGTTTCTTTGCGACGCATGTGTTTATTTTTATTAAGTTAGGAGATCTGATGCCTTTCCTATCAGGGTTTAGCTGTGATTTATTTGTGCTTTTTGTGCTTGGGACATACACAGCCTCAACCAGTCTGGGAGAATTGTTCATGCAGGGTGGCTCAGAGGAGGCCCCTGTACATGGGGCACACACAGTCTCAGCCTGTTTGGAGCTGTTCACGCTAACAGAGCAGTGCCTCACTAGTCTACTCTGCTCCCTAGCGTCACTGACACTCCCTGAGCTATTCTGTGTGCTAGTCTTACCTGATGGTCATCTAAGGCTAGCAGTCATATTCTGAGCTAAGAGGGAGGAGCCAGCCGCTGTGAGATGGATGCCGTCGCTACGTATAAGCCTGGGCTTCCCCTCAAATGCCCTCCAGTTGTCTATGAAGACGACACGATTCTGCGGGCACCAATTGGACAACCACTGGTTGACAGCTGAAAAGCGGCTGAACATTTCACAATTGGCATAATTTGGAAGGGGGCCAGAGAAGTACACGGACTCCGACATCCATCCATCCATCCATCCATCCATCTTCTCCCGCTGAATCCGGCTGGGTCGCGGGGGCAGCGTGCTGCCCAATCCTCAGAGCACCTGACCCCCCCTATGAACCCCTCTGCAGGTGGTGAGCCCACAGGAGGGTGGACAACATGGTCCTTGATGTTAGTTCATAGGGGTCCGGGCATGTTTTGGGTTGATGGGGGAAACCGGAGTACCCGGAGGAAACAACTCCGACATCGACTTAGCCAATTCACAAACTGCCGCTATCTGCAACTTCACCACCTCTGACTGACCGCGCCGAGTATCGTTACCCCCCGCGTGTATAACGATCCGGCGGTACCTGTTCTTACTTCTCTTTAAAAGCCTCAGATTCCCCTTGATGTCACCCAGTCTGTTTTCAGGGTAACACCGTGTGGAAGCTGCAAGCAGTTCCACGTCCCTGACTATGGAGCTCCCTATGACTAGAGTGTCCTGCGTCCAGCTCAGGGGGGCGAACCTGTTCTGGACGGGAAGCTCCCTACTCTCAGCCCTGTGTCCCTGGTCTCCTGGAGTCCTGCACTCAGCTATGTGTCCCTGATCTGGAGTCCTAGTCTTAGCCCTGCGCCTGCTTCTAACTGTCACATATCTGTCCTGGTCTGGTCCCGGCTGCACGGGATGCGCCAGGGGGCTGCTCTGGCTAGATGCTAATGCGGTCCGCGGTCCCTGCTACTGCCTGACTATAACTTGGCTTCAGCGCCTCCAATGAGCGGATCTGCGTTTCTAACTCTGTAACCCTGGCCTCGAGGACTGCCACTACGCTGCACTTAGCGCAACTATCCCTGTCACTATCAAATAAGCCAGGGTTCTCACTCCACATGTGGCAACTAGAACAGGAAAGGGGGGCGAGAGTTTTAGCCATGATGCTACGCTAGGCGAGATCAGGCTGAAACTACAAGCTGAAACTACAGAGATAGAGAGGCTTAGACCACGAATTACGGAGCACTAGATGCTGAATAAACTTTGATGGTAATTGCACATCCCTTTCTATTTTTTGTGATTCTAGGCTATATAAATAAAATTGAATTGAATTTTTATTTGAAAGGTTTATTTCACTCAAACATTTACAATGACCATGCTAACAGAGAGATGTATAAAAATGCAGAAAGATCTTTACCTATGTTTTATTGACTATTCAAAAGCATTCGACAAAGTGAAACATGAAGATCTGTTCCAAATGTTGAATGAATTAGATATTGATGGTAAAGACCTAAGAATCCTGAGCAATCTCTATTGGAGACAAAAAGCTACAGTAAGAATAGACAGAGAACATAGCAAAGAAATATCAATAAGAAGAGGAGTCCGACAAGGATGTGTTCTGTCACCAGATCTTTTCAACCTATATAGTGAAAACATACTGAGAGAAATCGAAGAAATCAATGGAATAAGTTTGGATGGAGACAATATTAACAGCCTGAGATATGCAGATGATACTGTGTTGATAGCAGATTCAGAACAGACCCTCCAAAAGTTGCTGGATACTGTAGTAGAAATAAGCACAAATAAAGGACTAGCATTAAACCTCACAAAAACAGAATGCATGACAACATCTAAGAATGCGAAAGCCCCCACATGTAATATACACAGTCATGGTGTACAGGTCAAACAAGTGAATCAATTCAAATACTTGGGTTACTTGTTAACATCTGATGGGAAATGCACTAAAGAAATATACAAACGCATAGCAACAGCCAAAGTCACCTTTCAAAAATTAGCATCAATCATGACCAACAGAAACATCAAGATAGACACCAAATACAGAATATTGAAAACATACGTATGGTCAGTTCTCTTATATGGCTGTGAATGCTGGACAATCACCAACAAGTTAAGGAAGAAACTGGAGGCAACCAAAATGTGGTTTTTAAGGAGATTATTAAAGATATCATGGACAGAAAAGAAATCTAATCAAGAGGTGCTGGAAATGGCAAAGAAAGAAAAATCTTTAATTAAAACGATAAGAAAAAGGCAGATGAAATTCATGGGCCATGTCTACAGAAAAGGTGGATTGGAACATCTCAGCATGACAGGAAAGATCGAGGGGAGAAGAAGTAGAGGTCAACAGCGAGAAACCTATGTAGACAGGTTAAACAACTGGGCAACAGCAAAGGCACTAAACAACAACCAATTCATGAATGCCTCAAATGAAAGAGACAGATGGAGAGCCATGGCCGTCAATGCCTGTTCCAGACAAGACACCTCATGATGATGATGATTTCACTCAAAATGAACAAATACAAATGTAATTTCCACCATGGAAATGCAGAAGTGCTGTGGCTCTGGCCCTGGACTTTACAGGAGCTGTTTCCATGACTGGCACCAGAAAAGTAATGGAGCGATTACACTTTTTTTTGTTTTTAGGGCAATAAGGAGATTTTTAATTTACTTACAGACTTGATATTTGCATTTTTGTAGTTAAGGCCTTAAATTAAGCAGCAAATCTACATGTTTGCTGTGTGTTTTGTATAAAAGAGTGGGAATTTTATTTTATTTTTTTTCATCCCTATTCCTGGTCCTATAGCTTTTATCACAGCCACATGACACAACTACAGCAGCAGATTGTGAAATAACAGGCTGTACTGAACAAAAGGAGGTAGAACACTTCATTATAGGGTAAAAGAGCTTTAAAAACGAAATTAAGAAAAAAATCGAGGGGGGGAGAAATGTGCTAAAATTGCCCTGAGGTCTTCAACAGGTCAAAAAGCTGTTTGGCTCCAGTCCACTCCCATGGTGCACCTGCGCTCGTCTTAAATAAAGGAGCCATAGACCACAAAAGAATAAAAAAAACATTACTCAAGTAAATTTATGATAAACATTAGCAATAATTAATTGAAAAAAAATGTAAATCGCTAATAATCACCAAATCATCATGTTAACCATAAAGAATTACCAAAATTACTAAAAATCTTGCATTTTAAGTAAATATTAAATGGAAGAAAATAGGAATATTTATCCCAATAATGAAAATACTACATGAATTACAAAACTGGGTTCAGGTTCCAACAGTTTGTTTGTTTGTTTGTTTACATTTGAACTCAAACCAGAAGCCGATCTGCAAAAGTTCTTTTTCCGTGAAAGAACGGTCGCCATGGTGACACGTCACAAAGTGGTAAAAGGTTTGAAGAAGCTTTGAGCCTCTGACCCTTTTCTCTGTGGGTGCAGCTCTCGGCTCAGACTGGACACAACTTTACAGCTCCTGAATCAGTCGCTCACTGAGATCCAGAGAGATATTTACTGTTGATTTATCAAACAGACGAACACATCACAACAACTACTACGTTAAACTTTGACGTTTTATTGTTAATATACATTATAAAGATGGAAAGACCAGTGGGAAACTTCATCGATTTACAGCGCGTGCACGACCTGGCTTTGGTGCACAAACTTCATGTCAAGTTTAATGACATGGGAGTAGACGGCCCAGACCATTGTCCCACCTTCCACATCGAGCTGAAGGTGGGGGACTTCACTGGCCACGGCTCAGGTCCCACTAAACAACAGGCGAAGCTAAACGCCGCCTCAAAAGTTCTGAGGGACCTGAGGAAGCTCCCCATGCCAAAGGACACCACTCCATATCGGCGTAAACCTCACCAGGACCCGACGGACAGATCACAGCGTCCGTACTTCTTTTATAAGAAAAACCCCATCAGTGCCCTGTTGGAAATCCTGATGGTGCGGAGGCAGAAGGCGGCCAAGTTTAACCTCGCTCATGTTCAAACCTTCCACAGTTATCAATACACGATGAAGGTGAGAGTGGGACAGATGACGTGCCGGGCTCAGGGTCCCAGCAAACAAAAGGCAAAGGTCCTGGCAGCTGAGAAAATGCTGCGCTTGATGGGGTTCAAAAAGCTCATGGAGCTTCACAACCCTCAAATGGAGCCACACGAGGAGCAGATGTTCCAGCAGCACGTCCTTGAAGAACAGGGAAAATACAAGAGGGAACAGAACGAGGCCGAAAAAGCCTCTAGACTGGCAGCTAAGGAACTGGGACTGCGCCAGGAACCCAGGCCAAAACCAGGACCTAGACAAACTCAGGAACTCAGACCAGCCCAGGAACCTAAACAACCTCAAGAACTCAGGGCACCTGAGGAATCCAGGCCAGTCCAAGTTCATCCCAGGCCAGCTCAGGAACCCAGACTAGCCCAGGAACCTAGACCAACCCAGGGACATGGGCCAGCTCAGGAACCCAGGCTAGCCCAGGAACCTAGACTAATCGAGGGACATAGGCCAGTCCAAGTTAATCCCAGGCCAGCTCAGGAACCCAGGCTAGCCCAGGAACCTAGACCAACCCAGGAACATAGGCCAGTCCAGGTTCATTCCAGACCAGCTCAACAACCCAGTCCGGCCAATAACGCCACTCCATATCGGCGTAAACCTCACGTGGACCTGACGGACTTATTACAGCGTCGGCACTTCTTTTATAAGAAAAACCCCATCAGTGCCCTGTTGGAAATCCTGATGGTGCGGAGGCAGAAGGCGGCCAAGTTTAACCTTGCTCATGTTCAAACCTTCCGCAGTTATCAATACACGATGAAGGTGAGAGTGGGACAGATGATGTGCCGGGCTCAGGGTCCCAGCAAACAAAAGGCAAAGGTCCTGGCAGCTGAGAAAATGCTGCGCTTGATGGGGTTCAAAAAGCTCATGGAGCTTCACAACCCTCAAATGGAGCCACACGAGGAGCAGATGTTCCAGCAGCACGTCCTTGAAGAACAGGGAAAATACAAGAGGGAACAGAACGAGGCCGAAAAAGCCTCTAGACTGGCAGCTAAGGAACTGGGACTGCACCAGGAACCCAGGCCAAAACCAGGACCTAGACAACCTCAAGAACTCAGGGCACCTGAGGAATCCAGACCAGTCCAAGTTCATCTCAGGCCAGCTCAGGATCCCAGACTAGCCCAGGAACCTAGACCAACCCAGGAACATAGGCCAGTCCAGGTTCATTCCAGACCAGCTCAGGAACCAAGGCTAGCTCGGGAACCAGTAGAGGACCTGACTACCACAAGTCCTACTGTCAGAGCAGAAGAGCCACTAGAGGTCCCCGAACCTGAGGCAACTACACCAGTTCCACTGGATGACTTTGCTGAGTCCCTCAGTCCAGCAGAGGGCCCTAGTCCACTAGAGCTATTCCTAATCCGTATTGCAAACCTTATTTACCTACGACTAAAGAAACCTGAACCTGAACCTGAGCCCACTGAAGCCGAACAGCATGTATCTCTGGGCATGAACCTGGACTGGCCTATGTTCCTGGGTTGGTCTAGGTTCCTGGGCTAGCCTGGGTTCCTGAGCTGGCCTGGGATTAACTTGGACTGGCCTATGTCCCTCGGTTGATCTAGGTTCCTGGGCTAGCCTGGGTTCCTGAGCTGGCCCATGTCCCTGGGTTTGTCTAGGTTCCTGGGCTAGTCTGGGTTCCTGAGCTGGCCTGGGATGAACTTGGACTGGCCTGGATTCCTCAGGTGCCCTGAGTTCTTCAGGTTGTTTAGGTTCCTGGGCTGGTCTGAGTTCCTGAGTTTGTCTAGGTCCTGGTTTTGGCCTGGGTTCCTGGTGCATGTATCTCCTGAGGCTCCAATAGAGGACTCTATTGTACCAACACAACAATACAACAGAGGCTCTGATATCTGAAGAGCTCTCTGTTCCCCTTCCCCCCACCCCTATCCCCAACCCCCAACGTCTCCCCCGACCTCCAACCTCCAACCCCACTTCTAACCAGGCCCGCTGACAACATTTTGTGGGTCTGGGGAAAGAAGCCTCACATGGGACCCTCTCTAATATAATTTAATATGAAGAGGATTCAATTTTGGGCTCCTAAGACCCTTGGGCCTGGGAAAACTCACCCCTTTGCCCCCCCCCTGTTGAACCCCCTGCCCCTAACCCCCTAACCCCCCAAAGACCTACATTTTATTATGTTTAAATGGATGGGACAGATTAGGGGTGGGCGATATCGCGATATTTTAAATATATCGAGATATTTTTGAAACTCGATATGAATTATGGCATATCGATATATCGCTATAATGCTTACGTTTACTTCTGGTTTCGCCGCTTCGCTTGTTTTTGCCTTCTCTGTGCCGCGCTCGCCTCCGTCTCCTGCTTTTGTCCCCTGAGCTCCTCCGCGGAGCCCGGAGCTGGCTGCAGACTAAACCAGGACTAGGACTCAACCAGGACTAAACGCGGCCGCAGAGCCCGGGGCTCGGTCGCGGACTAAACCAAGACTAGGACCAGGGCTCTACAGTGCGCCCATTTCACTCGCATTTGCGAGCAAATATTTCGTTGTGCAAATGGGGAAAACAAAACAGGTGCATCTGTGCGAGTGTTTCTGCAGCCACAATAAGGAGCTGCGCACAGACGTAACGTGATGAGTTAAACTTTCTCAATGCACCTGCCCAGCGCGAGCGCAACCGAACTGTGCCCGGGCATGACACCTCCGACCGTGCATGACTCCAGCATACGAGCTCTGCGTGTGGCCGATATCACTCATACGAACAAACTCCGCTTCAAAACACACCCACGCCCCCTTAAACGAGGAGCGCCCCGCAGCAGTACCCACACCTGTCCCACCACTCAGTAGACACCCGCACACCGCTGGACTTCCCTCTCCAAAGCGAGAGCTTTGTCTTGGTCTTGTCTCGGACTCGAGCGCATTTGGACTCGGTCTTGTCACGGACTCAAGGTCTGAATACTGAGTGTGATCATATTTGTCACAATGTGCGTTTGATTTGGTAAATGTGCAGAGTAGGGCTGCAACTAACGATTATTTTCATAATCGATTAATCTGGCGATTATTTTTCAACTAATCGATTATTAATCGGATAAAAAGAAGGAAAGTGCTCCAAAACTGTGCTAAAAGTAAGTTAGCCGTGCGTCCTGGGTTTACGCACAGAAGCTGTGCTCGCTCTGCCAACCCCTCTCTCTATTACGCACGCGGTCAGATCAACAAAGCTTTGACCAATCACGGTGTTCGTGGGCTTGTACCGCACACTCTGTGATGGACAGGAGCACCAGCGAATCACAGCGCGGAGAAGCGAGGTCCCTACTTTTTACGCACACTGACCCAAACAAGTGCTAAACCAACCCGCGGGGGAGTCCTATCGAGCTAAATCGCATTCTTTCCCGATGGAGAGTGTTGGATTACTCACAGAAAGGACTTTTATGCAGATGGGATTTATTTCAGATGGGAAGAAGGCAAAGGTAAGACTTGATTTATTTGATTTGGCTTGATTGACAGCTACTTTTTTCTGTGTTTCTTGGCTGCTAGCTTGGTGAAGGTTTGATCTACAGAGGCTGATATCATGAAGCAGCTTTCAGGCGATATATAACTTATGGGGGAAGGGTGAAGGGTCGTGTTTGCTTTGAGGCAGAAGTTGTAAGAGTGTCAGACAGTTGTATTTTTATATGTGTGGATATAGAGGGCTTCAGTTTGAGATGTGAAGTGCTGTGGTGAAAATGAAGTGGATAAATTGTTAGCCGTGTTTCTGCTGATTCCAACGGTGTATAACATGACAGCGTAGCACTCAGTATGTTGTAAATAGAGATGTATGAATTTACAAAAGAGGCGCTAGTCCCCAAATTTGGTGGCTGTGGGGTTTAAGAGGTTAACTGGACTAGTTAATGGCTTAGAGACACATTGTTCCAATGCAATCGCGGCTAATATGTGCTAACTAGCTAACACCAAGCAACTTCAGTTTAACTTGTATAGTGTCAAACAATACGTTGTGATTAAAACGTTCCTATTAACTTGTACCAGTAATGCAACCCAACTACTTTTCATGTCAAAAAAAGGTTGCCAATATGTTTGTGAAATCTCACCAGAGTCCTACTGATTTTAAAGGGGAGACGCCATTTCTCAAGTGTCCTCTTTTTTTCCCCGATTCTCCCGCTTGGACTTTGTCACGTGAACTAGTCAACTAATCGATTACTAAATTAGTTGCCAACTATTTTAATAGTCGATTTTAATCGATTTAATCGATTAGTTGTTGCAGCCCTAGTGCAGAGACTAAACATCACTTTTAAACAAGAGAATGTATCTCCAGTTAGGAATGTCAAAATACAGGTTTAACAAGAGCTCCTCCAGCGGGGCAAAATACGCCCGTACTTTGAATTATTGTATATAGAATTAAGTTAGAATTTGTCAAACCTAGTTAAAGATGAATTGTTGGTGCAGTTTGGAAGTTTGACATTCCTAGGTGAGACGGTTGTCGAGTTAGAGCGCGGACAAGAAATTGTCCACAGACAGACGGACAGACGGACAGACAGACGGACGGATAATCAATAGGGAAATCTGGCTCTTGCAGTAGGAGTATGAGTATGACATCATCACATTCTAGAATTGGAATTCCACCAATCAGATTGCAGCAACAGAACTTAAAGACACTACAAAACTTTGAAGTGTCCACAGACGGATGGACGGACGGACGAACGGACGGACAGCGCCATACCATAATACGTCCCGTCTTATTACACCTGCGTATAAAAATCCTAGCCACCAGTGGTAGTTCTCTTAAAGAAGAGGTTTTTATACGCCCGTGATAAAACGGGACGTATTATGGTATGGCGCTGTCCGTCCGTCCGTCTGTCCGTGGACACTTCAAAGCTTTGAAGTTTAAAGTTCAAAGGTGACACACAGTTCCAGCTGCAGCAGTTGCTAGGCAACGGGAGAGAGAGAATACAAGACAACTACACAATACCTTGTCCGCGCTCTAGCTCGACAACCGTCTCACCTAGGAATGTCAAACTTCCAAACTGCACCAACAATTCATCTTTAACTAGGTTTGACAAATTCTAACTTAATTTTATATACAATAATTCAAAGTACGGGCGTATTTTGCCCCGCTGGCGGAGCTCTTGTTAAACTGTGGGTGAGGGTCCAAAAAGGGGTGCAGAGTGTTTAAGTGCAGTACTAAATGAATATTAATCAGATAAAATTTGTTTGTTGTTTTTGCAGTAGTGTGGGAGGGGGTTATTTTTCCTGTAAAGATATCGAGATATATATCGTATATCGAGATATAGCAAAATATATTGAGATATATTTTTTGGTCCATATCGCCCAGCCCTAGGACAGATATAAAACACTAAAATAATTTAGCACTTTTAAAATTCACACCAAGGAATTTAGATGATTTTTTGGGGTAAATTACTGAATCATAATATTGCACCATAAAAACACAACACAATACTGATGCAAAAACTATATATCTGACCCATCCATGCATAATAATGTCTAAAATATAAATAATTTGGCACCATTTAAATCCACCTCAATGAATTTACCATATTTTTTGAAGTGGATGAAAAAAATATACAAATAAAAAAAAAAATAATAATAAAAAAAATTGTGTGCACTTGTATCTTTTGGATTGGTTCATGTCAAAGAGTCAATTGAGACCGGCTCTTTTTATGTTTAATTATACATAGGCCTGTCACTATAATTACTGTATCCAGTTATTGTTCAGTATATTATTAATGGAACAATATTTTCGGGGGAGTCAATATTTATTTATTCCGTGGGGACTTTTTCTCTGTATTAGTAGTAAATTCTTGGTTATTTTTTCAGCCGTCTGATCAAATTTAAAACAAAAACGCAGCATCTCTGATCTGAGTCCTCACTACCTAAACCCAGCACCTGCAGCAGCCCACATTCAGCTGTGATTGTTGTACTTTTGAAAACCTCTTAAGAGTTCCTTTAAAAGTCCTATATTACCCTGTAAAATGCATCAAATGAGGAAAATGCCTAAAGAAAACCATAAATAAACTTTGTCTGTTATTAAAATTCCAGCCATAAAATTCCTGCTGTTATTAGTCGCACCACATGATGCACAGTCGTAGCACATGACATTTTAACACTTTAATTACAAAAAACATCCAGAATAACTCATGATTTCTGAAAAACATAATTTGGTTCCATGGAGGTCAGGGGTACGACAGAAATGTGGTGAATTATTATGAAATCTGAACCTTTTTAACTGAGGAAATTGCAACTGGACAGAAATTTTAGGCGTCACGTCATTGACCCACTAGACAAAAACAATTCTTCTCTTTCTTCCGTCTCTAATTTTATTTTATTTTTTTATAGAATAGTATAGATTGAATATATATATGAAATTAAAGATATAAAATATAACATTGAACAAAATGCAATAATAAATATAACAAGAGCTCCGGCAGCGGGTCAAAATCCGCCCGTACTTTGAATTATTGTATATAGAATTAAGTTAGAATTTGTCAAACCTAGTTAAAGATGAATTGTTGGTGCAGTTTGGAAGATTCCAATACTGACAAGGTTTTCGCAAAGGGTCGGGCCGTGACCTTGACCTTTGACCCTGTGACCTTGAAATCAATAGGGAACATCCTTGACCCATGGGGTGTCCAGCCATGAAGTTTGACATTCCTAGGTGAGACGGTTGTCGAGCTAGAGCGCGGACAAGGTAATGTGTAGTTGTCTTGTATTCTCTCTCCGTTGCCTAGCAACCGCTGCAGCTGGAACTGTGTGTCACCTTTGAACTTTAAACTTCAAAGCTTCAAAGACTTCAAAGCTTTGAAGTGTCCACAGACGGACGGACGGACGGACGGACAGCGCCATACCATAATACGCCCCGCCTTCAACACAGGCGATAAAAACAAAACAGAAACATAAAGAAATACCTTCAACAAACATAAAACAACAAAACTTAACAACAAATTCAATGAAATAAAACAAAAGTAATGTTGTAGTGCAGCATAACCACACTGCTAGGCCTCCTTATATTTATATTTTGGCCAATTTGTTGTCATTTTAATTTCTCTTTCTCCCTTTAAACCTTTAAAATGTTTGATAGGTTTCAGTTTTATCACTCCGGCGGCACGGTTGTTGAGTGGCTAGCACTCATGCCTCACAGCAAGAAGGTTGCCCTTTCGATTCCCGGGTCACCCGGGCCTTTCTTTGTGGAGTTTCTATGTTCTCCCCACATTTGGATGGGTTTCCTCCGGGCTCCGGTTTCCCCCATCAACCCAAAACATGCACTGTATATGTGAAAGTTGTGTGAGTGAGTGATGGTGGTGGTCGGAGGGACCCGTTAGCGCCCGGTTGGCTTGGCAGCAGCATCCGTCAATCTGCCCCAGGGCAACTGTGGCTACAACAGTAGTTTACCACCACCGGGTATGGAGTGAATGAAGAACGCTCTGAATAATCCTCTGTAAAGCATCTTTGTGACATCTGTCTGTGAAAAGCACTATATAAATAAAACACTTACTCCCCCTCAGAGCACGATCGCAGACAGGATCGTAGAGCTGTCTGTGACGAGGGCCTGGGAGAGATCGCTAAATTAAGCAAACATTTCACGTTTTAAAAAAGTAATAATAAAATAAATGTTATTGCTAAACATGAAATAACCAAAAGGACAAACGTGACATGATAGTTTTTGTTTAATTTGGTCCTATATTAGGCTAAATCGACCTTTGTGAGTTTTAGGTCACGTTATGATTTTATTCCCTCCCCTTTGTTCTCCTCAAAAACAAACAAAAAACAAAAATACAACTCCAGGCCTGTTTGTGATGAAGAAACAACAGTATAACATAGATTAGACAATAACATAAGATGGGCCCTTGAAGGTGTCCAAACTAGATTTAAAAAAAAGTTGTTTCCTAGGATTTAGTTTTTAGTTTTTTTTCATGGTTAATCACGATTCATTGCAACAACTCAATACTCTGGGACTCTGCAGGGGAAAAAAAATATCCGGGAACCAACTTTCATTTTGCTGAACTGTATTATGACAAACGGGCTGTGCGGTTTGAGGTGTGGGTTTTATGAGGGCAGGTCCGAATCCAAACACAATACCAAAGGCTTTCAAGGATTTGTCAATAAAAATGCATTTGTGACTAAGTTAAAGTTTGCTAACGGCGTTGTTTTAAGTGCATCGTGTTGTATTTTTTGTTTGGAAAGCGCTCTGTGAATAGTTTAATGGATTGATTGTGACATGGATTAAAGTGAAAGCCTATTCGAACTTCTTATGCAGTTCGCTCTGTTTGGTTATTGGTCACACGCAGGCAATAAAATAATAGCGTGGCGGAGTTTGTAGGTTCTGATGCACAGATCCACGTTTTCAAATACTCATTTACAAGTTCTACACTGGCGGCACAGTGGCTGAGTGGCAACACTCAGGCCTCACAGCAAGAAGGTTGCGGGTTCGATCCCCGGGTCGCCTGGGCCTTTCTGTGTGGAGTTTGCATGTTCCTCCCCGTGTCTGGATGGGTTTCCTCCGGGTACTCCGGTTTCCCCCATCAACCAAAAACATGCAGCACCCCTATGAACTAACATCAAGGACCATGTTGTCCACCCTCCTGTGGGCTCACCACCTGCAGAGGGGTTCATAGGGGGGGTCAGGTGCTATGAGTATTGGGCAGCAAGCTGCTGTTGGAGATGGTTCATGTTAAACTTTTCAGAGATCATAATGTGCAGATCACACGTGTGCAGGTTTAGTGCAGCTCTTTATTTAACGGTCATTTCACTCACGTACGGTCACTTTATTTACGTCAACTTTGCAGTGATGAAAAAACTGAAAGGTTTAAATGATTCTCATTAGACTCAGCAGTGCAGTAGTGGAGGGCGGTGCACTTGTTGTAGTCTGTGACAAGGAGAAGGCCTAAAAAACAAAAAAAAAGGGAATTTAAGACACTCAAAGACTTACGACATCATATACGATACCAAGGAATATGTTTTATATAACCCCGCATAACGTTCTGACTGTAACAGATAGAAACATACTTTTTTCCCCTCTGAAAGTGCAGACATAGAGGTTTCTGTACATTTCTGCGGCTTTATCCTACGTCACACTCACGCTGTGTGATGACGTGCGCAAAACGAGTGTCCAATAGGAACTTTGTTTTCAGCCAAACTCATGTGCTCCGTCCATTTTGATCGACCCAAACTTTGCCAAAGAGTGAAGTGAGTCAAGATGGTCAACTCCTCTTGGGCATGTATGATTATAACGATTGAAAAAGCCGCTCTAAGCGCAGTTTTTCTCAAATAAATGGCAAATTACGCATCTTTGTGTGTGTAATTACGCATCCCTTAATATTTTTGTTTGAAAGATTTATTTCACTCAAAATTAACAAATACAAATGTAATGAACACCAGGGAAATGCAGAAGTGCTGTGGCTCTGGCCCTGGACCTGACAGGAGCTGTTTCCAGGACTGGCACCAGAAAAGTAATGGAGCGATTACACTTTTTTTGTTTTTAGGGCAATAAGGAAATTTTTAGTTTACTTACAGACTTGATATTTTGCATTTTTGTAGCTAAGGCCCTAAATTAAGCATTTTTTATGTCCAAAAAGTTGTTTATACATGTTTGCTGTGTGTTTTGTCAAAGAGTGAATTTTATTATTATTATTATTATTATTTTTTTCATCTCTATTTCTGGTCCTGTAGCTTTTATCACAGCCTCATGACACAACTACGGCAGCAGATTGTGAAATAACAGGCTGTACTGAACAAAAGGAGGTAGAACACTTCATTATAGGGTAAAAGAGCTTTAAAAACGAAATTAAGAAAAAAATCGAGGGGGGGAGAAATGTACTAAAATTGCCCTGAGGTCTTCAACAGGTCAAAAAGCTGTTTGGCTCCAGTCCACTCCCATGGTGCACCTGCGCTCGTCTTAAATAAAGGAGCCATAGACCACAAAAGAATAAAAAAAACATTACTCAAGTAAATTTATGATAAACATTAGCAATAATTAATTGAAAAAAAATGTAAATCGCTAATAATCACCAAATCATCATGTTAACCATAAAGAATTACCAAAATTACGAAAAATCTTGCATTTTAAGTAAATATTAAATGGAAGAAAATAGGAATATTTATCTCAATAATGAAAATACTACATGAATTACAAAACTGGGTTCAGGTTCCAACAGTTTGTTTGTTTGTTTACATTTGAACTCAAACCAGAAGCCGATCTGCAAAAGTTCTTTTTCCGTGAAAGAACGGTCGCCATGGTGACACGTCACAAAGTGGTAAAAGGTTTGAAGAAGCTTTGAGCCTCTGACCCTTTTCTCTGTGGGTGCAGCTCTCGGCTCAGACTGGACACAACTTTACAGCTCCTGAATCAGTCGCTCACTGAGATCCAGAGAGATATTTACTGTTGATTTATCAAACAGACGAACACATCACAACAACTACTACGTTAAACTTTGACGTTTTATTGTTAATATACATTATAAAGACGGAAAGACCAGCGGGAAACTTCATCGTTTTACAGCGTGTGCACGACCTGGCTTTGGTGCACAAACTTCATGTCAAGTTTAATGACATGGGAGTAGACGGCCCAGACCATTGTCCCACCTTCCACATCGAGCTGAAGGTGGGGGACTTCACTGGCCACGGCTCAGGTCCCACTAAACAACAGGCGAAGCTAAACGCCGCCTCAAAAGGAAGCTGAGGAAGCTCCCCATGCCAAAGGACACCACTCCATATCGGCGTAAACCTCACCAGGACCCGACGGACAGATCACAGCGTCCGTACTTCTTTTATAAGAAAAACCCCATCAGTGCCCTGTTGGAAATCCTGATGGTGCGGAGGCAGAAGGCGGCCAAGTTTAACCTCGCTCATGTTCAAACCTTCCCCAGTTATCAGTACACGATGGAGGTGAGAGTGGGACAGATGTCGTGCCAGGCTCAGGGTCCCAGCAAACAAAAGGCAAAGATCCTGGCAGCTGAGAAAATGCTGCACATGATGGGGTTCAAAAAGCTCATGGAGCTTCACAACCCTCAAATGGAGCCACACGAGGAGCAGATGTTCCAGCAGCACGTCCTTGAAGAACAGGGAAAATACAAGAGGGAACAGAACGAGGCCGAAAAAGCCTCTAGACTGGCAGCTAAGGAACTGGGACTGCACCAGGAACCCAGGCCAAAACCAGGACCTAGACAAACTCAGGAACTCAGACCAGCCCAGGAACCTAAACAACCTCAAGAACTCAGGGCACCTGAGGAATCCAGGCCAGTCCAAGTTCATCCCAGGCCAGCTCAGGAACCCAGACTAGCCCAGGAACCTAGACCAACCCAGGAACATAGGCCAGTCCAGGTTCATTCCAGACCAGCTCAGGAACCAAGGCTAGCCCGGGAACCAGTAGAGGACCTGACTACCACAAGTCCTACTGTCAGAGCAGAAGAGCCACTAGAGGTCCCCAAACCTGAGGCAACTACACCAGTTCCACTGGATGACTTTGCTGAGTCCCTCAGTCCAGCAGAGGGCCCTAGTCCACTAGAGCTATTCCTAATCCGTATTGCAAACCTTATTTACCTACGGCTATGACTAAAGAAACCTGAATGTAACGCGGTGTGTGGGCTAGGAGGACTGACTGCGAAGGTAAGTGATCAGAAGTAGATACGATAAGGAGCCATAAAGTAAGTGAATGAGAAACGGACACAAAATAAGGTTGGTAATGTGAAAGATTGTATTATGTTATTACGTTTTTAAATTAATAGGATTGCAATAATAACAATGACCTCACATATGATGATAAACATATATATTATATAGATATGTCATCAGATTATATTGAATGAAGCAAAACAAAACAAAACACTTCAGTTCGAAACCAGTGAGTTCTGCGAGTTCATATATTGTCCATTTGGATTGTAGTCCATGCAAAGCCGAACAGTCAGTCGTTCAGACTGAGATTCAAAGTTTTTAGAGTTTGTTATAGATCCAGTTAGATAGGAAAAGAACAGTTCGATCTCCTACCACAAGGAGGTGTGATCATAGCTCGCCATCACAGACTCACAGCTGAGGTTTCCATCACAGAGAGGGGTGGGGGGAAAAACCTGACCTGCACAAGGTCAACAGAAAAACCCAAATTACATTCATGTTATAAATTAGTTTACGGGCTATAAACTCATTACATTAACTTACAATTTGAGCGAATTGCATTAATAATAATCATCGAATAATTGTCAACATTTTGATAACATTATTCTCATATATGAATAAATCAGTGCACTTTTAAATTAACTAGCTTTGAAGCTAATCATCCATCTGTATCAAAATACATTAATACATTAACAATAGTTGCGCAACAAAATAAAGTATGTAGCTACATTCATTGAAATACATAGTTCAAAAACACACCAATAACAAGTTCAAACAACATAAATTAGGATGTCCTTTAATTACTAAAGGTTTGGCCTTTAATTCGGCAAGAATAGAAATTAGATTTATGTCTGTATTTAGTCAATACGAATGAAAATAAATAAATCGCGGCACACCTGCCAGCTTAATTGCTACCGGGGTTAGCATTAGCAGCATTAGTATTAGTCCCAACAAGGATCACTTAAACGGACAGCGGATTTAAACAGTATAACTCACCGCTGAGCGGAGGGGTTGAATGCTTTGTATGAAAGGAGTGTAGAAAGTCTTTTTAGCAGCAATCAATGAGGAGCACAACCAGCACGGCAGCCACAGTGAACAGCAGCTGGGAGCGTCAAGGCAGGTAGTCGCCAGAGGCACTCTGGGTAATATTGTAATTTGGCTCGGTGACACAGCAAGAGTACTTTAGATCACGCAGGTTACATGAACCTGAACCTGAGCCCACTGAAGCCGAACAGCATGTATCTGTGGGCATGAACCTGGACTTGCCTATGTTCCTGGGTTGGTCTAGATTCCTGGGCTAGCCTGGGTTCCTGAGCTGGCCCATGTCCCTGGGTTGGTCTAGGTTCCTGGGCTAGTCTGGGTTCCTGAGCTGGCCTGGGATGAACTTGGACTGGCCTGGATTCCTCAGGTGCCCTGAGTTCTTCAGGTTGTTTAGGTTCCTGGGCTGGTCTGAGTTCCTGGGTTTGTCTAGGTCCTGGTTTTGGCCTGGGTTCCTGGTGCATGTATCTCCTGAGGCTCCAATAGTGGACTCTATCATACCAATACAACAATACAACAGAGGCTCTGATATCTGAAGAGCTCTCAGTTCCCCTTCCCCCCACCCCTATCCCCAACCCCCAACGTCTCCCCCGACCTCCAACCTCCAACCTCCAACCCCACTTCTAACCAGGCCCGCTGACAACATTTTGTGGGTCTGGGGAAAGAAGCCTCACATGGGACCCTCTCTAATATAATTTAATATGAAGAGGATCCAATTCTGGGCCCCTAAGACCCTTGGGCCTGGGAAAACTCACCCCTTTGTCCCCCCCTGTTGAACCCCCTGCCCCTAACCCCCTAACCCCCCAAACACCTACATTTTATTATGTTTAAATGGATGGGACAGATATAAAACACTAAAATAATTTAGCACTTTTAAAATTCACACCAAGGAATTTAGATGATTTTTTGGGGTAAATTACTGAATCATAATATTGCACCATAAAAACACAACACAATACTGATGCAAAAACTATATATCTGACCCATCCATGCATAATAATGTCTAAAATATAAATAATTTGGCACCATTTAAATCCACCTCAATGAATTTACCATATTTTTTGAAGTGGATGAAAAAAATATACAAATAAAAAATAATAATAATAAAAAAAATTGTGTGTACTTGTATCTTTTGGATTGGTTCATGTCAAAGAGTCGATTGAGACCGGCTCTTTTTATGTTTAATTATACATAGGCCTGTCACTATAATTACTGTATCCAGTTATTGTTCAGTATATTATTAATGGAACAATATTTTCGGGGGAGTCAATATTTATTTATTCTGTGGGGACTTTTTCTCTGTATTAGTAGTAAATTCTTGGTTATTTTTTCAGCCGTCTGATCAAATTTAAAACAAAAACGCAGCATCTCTGATCTGAGTCCTCACTACCTAAACCCAGCACCTGCAGCAGCCCACATTCAGCTGTGATTGTTGTACTTTTGAAAACCTCTTAAGAGTTCCTTTAAAAGTCCTATATTACCCTGTAAAATGCATCAAATGAAGGAAAATGCCTAAAGAAAACCATAAATAAACTTTGTCTGTTATTAAAATTCCAGCCATAAAATTCCTGCTGTTATTAGTCGCACCACATGATGCACAGTCGTAGCACATGACATTTTAACACTTTAATTACAAAAAACATCCAGAATAACTCATGATTTCTGAAAAACATAATTTGGTTCCATGGAGGTCAGGGGTACGACAGAAATGTGGTGAATTATTATGAAATCTGAACCTTTTTAACTGAGGAAATTGCAACTGGACAGAAATTTTAGGCGTCACGTCATTGACCCACTAGACAAAAACAATTCTTCTCTTTCTTCCGTCTCTAATTTTATTTTATTTTTTTATAGAATATTCCACAGTATAGATTGAATATATATACATGAAATTAAAGATATAAAATATAACATTGAACAAAATACAATAATAAATATAACAAGAGCTCCGGCAGCGGGGCAAAATACGCCCGTACTTTGAATTATTGTATATAGAATTAAGTTAGAATTTGTCAAACCTAGTTAAAGATGAATTGTTGGTGCAGTTTGGAAGATTCCAATACTGACAAGGTTTTCGCAAAGGGTCGGGCCGTGACCTTGACCTTTGACCCTGTGACCTTGAAATCAATAGGGAACATCCTTGACCCATGGGGTGTCCAGCCATGAAGTTTGACATTCCTAGGTGAGACGGTTGTCGAGCTAGAGCGCGGACAAGGTAATGTGTAGTTGTCTTGTATTCTCTCTCCCGTTGCCTAGCAACCGCTGCAGCTGGAACTGTGTGTCACCTTTGAACTTTAAACTTCAAAGCTTCAAAGACTTCAAAGCTTTGAAGTGTCCACAGACGGACGGACGGACGGACGGACAGCGCCATACCATAATACGTCCCGTCTTCAACACAGGCGTATAAAAACAAAACAGAAACATAAAGAAATACCTACAACAAACATAAAACAACAAAACTTAACAACAAATTCAATGAAATAAAACAAAAGTAATGTTGTAGTGCAGCATAACCACACTGCTAGGCCTCCTTATATTTATATTTTGGCCAATTTGTTGTCATTTTAATTTCTCTTTCTCCCTTTAAACCTTTAAAATGTTTGATAAGTTTCAGTTTTATCACTCCGGCGGCACGGTGGTTGAGTGGCTAGCACTCATGCCTCACAGCAAGAAGGTTGCCCTTTCGATTCCCGGGTCACCCGGGCCTTTCTGTGTGGAGTTTCTATGTTCTCCCCACATTTGGATGGGTTTCCTCTGGGCTCCGGTTTCCCCCATCAACCCAAAACATGCACTGTATATGTGAAAGTTGTGTGAGTGAGTGATGGTGGTGGTCGGAGGGACCGTTGGCGCCGGTTGGCTTGGCAGCCGCGCCTCCGTCAGTCTGCCCCAGGGCAACTGTGGCTACAACAGTAGTTTACCACCACCGGGTATGGAGTGAATGAAGAACGCTCTGAATAATCCTCTGTAAAGCATCTTTGTGACATCTGTCTGTGAAAAGCACTATATAAATAAAACACTTACTCCCCCTCAGAGCACGATCGCAGACAGGATCGTAGAGCTGTCTGTGACGAGGGCCTGGGAGAGATCGCTAAATTAAGCAAACATTTCACGTTTTAAAAAAGTAATAATAAAATAAATGTTATTGCTAAACATGAAATAACCAAAAGGACAAACGTGACATGATAGTTTTTGTTTAATTTGGTCCTATATTAGGCTAAATCGACCTTTGTGAGTTTTAGGTCACGTTATGATTTTATTCCCTCCCCTTTGTTCTCCTCAAAAACAAACAAAAAACAAAAATACAACTCCAGGCCTGTTTGTGATGAAGAAACAACAGTATAACATAGATTAGACAATAACATAAGATGGGCCCTTGAAGGTGTCCAAAACTAGATTTAAAAAAAAAAGTTGTTTCCTAGGATTTAGTTTTTAGTTTTTTTTTCATGGTTACGATTCATTGCAACAACTCAATACTCTGGGACTCTGCAGGGGAAAAAAAGTATCCGGGAACCAACTTTCATTTTGCTGAACTGTATTATGACAAACGGGCTGTGCGGTTTGAGGTGTGGGTTTTATGAGGGCAGGTCCGAATCCAAACACAATACCAAAGGCTTTCAAGGATTTGTCAATAAAAATGCATCTGTGACTAAGTTAAAGTTTGCTAACGGCGTTGTTTTAAGTGCATCGTGTTGTATTTTTTGTTTGGAAAGCGCTCTGTGAATAGTTAAATGGATTGATTGTGACATGGATTAAAGTGAAAGCCTATTCGAACTTCTTATGCAGTTCACTCTGTTTGGTTATTGGTCACACGCAGGCAATAAAATAATAGCGTGGCGGAGTTTGTAGGTTCTGATGCACAGATCCACGTTTTCAAATACTCATTTACAAGTTCTACACTGGCGGCACGGTGGCTGAGTGGCAACACTCAGGCCTCACAGAAAGAAGGTTGCGGGTTCGATCCCCAGGTCGCCTGGGCCTTTCTGTGTGGAGTTTGCATGTTCCTCCCCGTGTCTGGATGGGTTTCCTCCGGGTACTCCGGTTTCCCCCATCAACCAAAAACATGCAGCACCCCTATGAACTAACATCAAGGACCATGTTGTCCACCCTCCTGTGGGCTCACCACCTGCAGAGGGGTTCATAGGGGGGGTCAGGTGCTATGAGTATTGGGCAGCAAGCTGCCCCCGCGACCCAGTCGGATTAAGCGGGAGAAGATGGATGGATGGAAGTTCTACACTGCATCAGATTATTAATAAAAATCTTCTGCACAAATAAACTCAACATTATAACATATAAATCATAACTACGACAGAGCCACATCAGCCCGATTGAGATTATAATGTGTTTAATGCAGTTTTGTGCACATTTGTTGACGTTTTACGGAAACAAAATTTAAAACCACGTCTAATTTGCATAAAGTATAAGTGCTCGCCACTTGTGCGCTGATGTGTTCAGCTCCTGTCGGACTAAAGGACACGACTCAGTGGAATATGAGTGTTCTCTCTGTGACACAGGGATGTGCTGCTGATGGTGAGTCTGTTCTGTGCATATGTCACGTTGGAGATGGTTCATGTTAAACTTTTCAGAGATCATAATGTGCAGATCACACGTGTGCAGGTTTAGTGCAGCTCTTTATTTAACGGTCATTTCACTCACGTACGGTCACTTTATTTACGTCAACTTTGCAGTGATGAAAAAACTGAAAGGTTTAAATGATTCTCATTAGACTCAGCAGTGCAGTAGTGGAGGGCGGTGCGCTTGTAGTCTGTGACAAGGAGAAGGCCTAAAAAACAAAACAAAAAGGAAATTTAAGACACTCAAAGACCTACGACATCGTATACGATACCAAGGAATATGTTTTATATAACCCCGCATAACTTTCTAACCGTAAAAGATAGAAACTTACTTTTTTTTCCCTCTGAAAGTGCAGACATAGAGGTTTCTGTACATTTCTGCCTCATTATCCTACATCACACTCACGCTGTGTGATGACGTGCGCAAAACGATTGTCCAACAGGAACTTTGTTTTCCCCAAACTCATGCGCTCCGTCCATTTTGATCGAGCCAAACTTTGCCAAAGAGTGAAGTGAGTCAAGATGGTCGATTCCTCTGACTGTGTGTGTTTATAACGAGTGAAAAAGTTGCTCTAAGTGGAGTTAATTCTCACATACATGGAAAATTATGCATCTTGGTGTGTGTAATTGCACATCCCTTTCTATTTTTATTTGAAAGGTTTATTTCACTCAAAATGAACAAATACAAATGTGATAAACACCAGGGAAATGCAGAAGTGCTGTGGCTCTGGCCCTGGACCTGACAGGAGCTGTTTCCATGACTGGACCAGAAAAGTAATGGAGCGATTACACTTTTTTGTTTGTAGGGCAATAAGGAGATTTTTAATTTACTTACAGACTTGATATTTTGCATTTTTGTAGCTAAGGCCCTAAATTAAGCATTTTTTATGTCCAAAAAGTTGTTTCTACATGTTTGCTGTGTGTTTTGTCAAAGAGTGAATTTTATTTTCTGTTTTTTTGTTTCATCTTTATTTCTGGTCCTGTAGCTTTTATTACAGCCTCATGACACAACTACAGCAGCAGATTGTGAAATAACAGGCTGTACTGAACAAAAGGATGTAGAACACTTCATTATAGGATAAAAGGGGCAGTTTTAAAAGCAAAATAAAAAAAAAAAAATCCAGGCGAGGAGAAATGTACTAAAATTGCCCTTAGGTCTGCAGGGGCTAGTTTGTTCTAAATTTGCAAAAAAAAAAAAAAAAGACTAAGAACATAAGACAAAGCTGTTAAAACACCTCATACAGACTTTCGGAACAAAAAGATTTTGTGTTTAGTCCGACTTCAATTCAGTGCATTTAGTTGGGCTTAAAGGTGCATTGTGTAACTTTTCTGTGGTTTTACAGCTCAAAAATACCGAGAAAAACAGGAATTCTGACTATAAGCGGCGTCGCCTCTCCACAGATCTGACCTGTAACTTGGTCTGGTTTGGTTTCCACGGAGATAGAGAGGTTTAATGCCGCGCTGTGAAACATTCGAGACAAAGCAACGACACCTCCATCATCCTCCACCAAAAAAGTTACACAGTGCGCCTTTAGAGGAATACACTTTGCCTGCACTGTTTTAATATTTGGAGTTTTTAATCGTTTTCTCGTCTGTTTTCTCCACAGAGTAACGAGTGCAACCATTTCTTCCAACTAAAAAACGTGTCTTTTTGTGGCTATCACCCCAAGAACAGCAAGTAAGTGTGGACGACAAAAACTTTAGTCACTAGTTCGTACGCAAAGCCACAGTATGTCACTTTTTAGACAAAAAATTTACATTTTTATGGCCCATTTATTATCTGGACTATAATGAGACTCCAAAGACAAGTATAGCTGCAAGCGGCAATGATCGGCTCTCAACTTTTAAGGCTTTTATTTGGGACGAGTGACAGGACTGTGCAGGGAAGAGTTAAAGGTCCTATATTATGCAAAAATGACCCTTGTGAGTTTTAAGCCATGATATAATGTTGTTATCTCGTCAAAAACAGACCTGAAGTTGTGTTTTTGTTTCATTCACACATGTTTGGTTAATCTTTTATTAGTTTGTCTACATTTCCAAAGCTCCAAATGCTCTGTTCCATCTTGTGATGTCATGAAGTGGTGGTTTTCAAGTTAACAGATACGTTTTTACCTTTAGTTCGGTAGAGATAGATAATTCCAGGGCCAAAATACCAAACCAAACCAAACCATACCGACTTTATTTATAAGGCATCTTAAAAACTTTACAGCCAAAGTGCTCAAACACAGAAAAGACAAGGACAGTACAACACTATATACAATATAAACACAATATATAAACACAATACAACTACTAAAAAACCTAGAAAACAATAAGATACTCAACAACAAGACATGTACAAAAAAAGGTGCGTTTTCAGGAGTGATTTAAAAACAGATACAGACTCCACCTCTAATCTCTAATGGCGACTGGTTCCACAAAGGATTTAGTGAACCCAGGTCCACAGGGGACGAGTGATTTAAGGAGCTAGGGCCAAAAACCATAACCATAAGGTGCAGAAAGTTCAGTGACTTCGAAGACTTAATATCACCGATAAAGTCTCAAAATGGTCTGGCAGCCTGCGGATCCTGTTTCTTTAATGGCAGACAGATCTGAAGAGAACTGAAAACAATCCAAATGATGTAAAGTGAAGTGTATGGAGTTTAAAAACACAGCGGAGCACTTCCTGTATTAAAACATAACATCACAGTGTGGGACAGAATGGTTTCAGTGAAGAATTCAGCCTAAATATGCAGGATCTGTGTGTTAAACATGTGTGAATGAAACAAAACACAGCTCCTGGTCTGTTTTTGACGAGGAAACATTATAATAAATCAGAAAATAGTGGAATATGGGCCCTTTAAGTAGTTGACTAACAAAACACTTATTGGTTGCAGCTTTAGTGTCTTTAAATATCCCCGGTCACTCTGTACATAACCTGATCTCTGTGTGTTTTGTCTTTGCAGATATTTTGGCTTCATTACGAAGCATCCGGCCGATCAGAGGTTCGCCTGTCACGTGTTTGTGTCCGAAAACTCCACCAAACCCATCGCCGAGTCTGTAGGGTGAGTCCTTCCCCTCTGCATCTGTCCTGAAAACAAACACGCTGGAACAGGAACACAGTGCTTTTATACACACCGAAGACACTTTTAGGCCTTTTCTTGCACTTTCCCGTCTTCGTTTTTGTTTCTGGAAGCAAAATTTCCTTTCATTTTCCCATAAAGTTCACATTTTCAGGCAGAACAGACTACGCTACGGGGCGACCGACGAAAATGAATGAATAAAATAATAACAAAAAACCTGCAGAACCAGAAACGCACTGCTCGCCCAGCCTATTTTGAGTTTAGGTTCAGTTTGTTTTCACTCATAGTGCACACTTTTGCACGACCGTGTACTACAGACAGATGGAGCTATTTTCCTCTGGATTATCTCACCATGTATGGAGCAGAGATGAGCAGAGAATTTTTATTTTTTCAATCGTTTTAGCACATTTTTGGGGATTGTGGGTTAGTTTTTTTATCATCTGATTCAATCCTGTATCTGACCAGAGGCACAGATGGTCACATTATTTAAAACATTTCTTATCTTCAATTTTCTATTTCTTTCTCAGAACTTTTGACACAGCTCTCAGCTCCATGTAGATCTGTCCTATGAATGACTTTGTGGAGAAGATTTATCCTCGAGAATGCATTTTTAGATATGTTTTTTGGGGTTTAAATGGTCTGATAATTGTAAACAGAAATGCATAAACCCGTATAAGGTTATATTGTTGGATTCCTCGTCATTTTTATATTCTGTGATCCAAATTTCGCAGCTATTTCACAATGTTTGTGACAATAGCAGCACTTTTAACAGACTCAGATCATTTTGCACAATGAAGGTCCCACAAAAGGGGTTTTGGGGGCTCCTGACACCGAACAGGACTGAGCTGAAGTAAAAGAACCTGAACTCGTAATACCCCGAGGTCTGCACTAATTAACAATAATACTAAGAAAAGGAAGCAAAATAATCGTGGTGAAGTCTGGCCCCTGGACTAATTCAGCGGCACGGTGGCTGAGTGGCTAGCACTCATGCCTCACAGCAAGAAGGTTGTGGGTTCGATCCCCGGGTCGCCCGGGCCTTTCTGTGTGGAGTTTGCATGTTCTCCCCGTGTCTGGATGGGTTTCCTCCGGGCACTCCGGTTTCCCCCATCAACTCAAAACATGCACTGTAGGTGTGAAAGTTGTGTGAGTGAGTGTTGGTGGTCGTCGGAGGGACCGTTGGCGCCGCTTGGCTTGGCAGCCGCGCCTCCGTCAGTCTGCCCCAGGGCAACTGTGGCTATAACAGTAGCTTACCACCACCGGGTATGGAGTGAATGGAGCTCTGTAAAATGCTGTGTAAAGCACTTTGGGGACATGTGTCTGTGTAAAGCGCTATATAAATAAACCTTACCTTACCTTACCAGAATCACAGCATCAGTAAATCAGTAAAACATTGTATTTCAGCACTAGAGGCCTGTTCACATGAGTTACCCATAGACTGTATATAAATGGACTCGGTTAACGCTCCAGCCGCCACCTTCCAAACAGGAAGTTCGCATGAGGCTCTTCCGGCTCCTTCTGACCGTGGCCCCCGTTGACTTAACATGGGAATATTGTGCCCGTCTCTCTAACTCGGACCTGGGCATCGTACGGCCCTTTGGTCGACTCTGATCGGCCCGTTTAAGCTCATTTGGAATTACAAAATAAACATTACAATACAATATATACATACAATATTTTTTCATTTAACCTCGTGTATGGACTAAAGCTGCAGTGCTTCTATTTTAGAGGTGTTTTTATGACATTTTTTATCAGGCACCATCACTTTTTTATTGCTCAGTCGTAAAATAAACTCTTATCAGTCCGACCAGCGCGTCAGAACAATGAGATTTAAGGCTTTTTTTGTTTTATAAAGAAACACAGTTAATATTATGCAGAAGAAGAAGAACGGAGAAGAAGAAGAACGGAGAAGAAGAAGAAGAACGGAGAAGAAGAAGAAGAACTGAGAAGAAGAACGAAGAAGAATGGAGAAGAAGAAGAAAAAGAACGGAGAAGAAGAAGAACGAAGAAGAAGAACAAAGAAGAATGAAGAAGGAGAAGAAGAACAAAGAAGAATGAAGAAGAAGAACGAAGAAGGAGAAGAAGAAGAAGAATGGAAAAGAAGAAGAAGAACAGAGAAGAAGAAGAAGGGAGAAGAAGAAGAAAAAGAACGGAGAAGAAGAAGAAGAACAAAGAAGAAGAACGAAGAAGAAGAATGGAGAAGGAGAAGAAGAACAAAGAAGAATGAAGAAGAAGAACAAAGAAGAATGAAGAAGAACGAAGAAGAATGGAGAAGAAGAGGAAGAAGAAGAAGAGAGAAGAAGAAGAGGAAGTAGAAGGAAGAAGAAGAAGTAGAATCCATCAGTTTTATATAGCACTTTTCAGGACAGTCAAAGACTCGTTTCAGTTCATTATTCATTCATTCTCTCCACGCTCGGTGTGAAGAATAAACTATCACTGCAGCCACAGCCGATAGAAGCGATTTATTATTATTATTATTATGTAGCATTTTGTCCCTCCACGATATTTTCTGTTTCTCAAGTGGCCCCATGGAAAAAACAATTCCCCACCCCTGATCTAACTGCTGCTGCGAGACTCGTCGTTTTGGTCTTAAATTGTTCGTGTTCTTCCGCTCTACATCCCGGTGTTTGTTTTTGGTTTTTTCTTTATTTTCTACATCAAAAAACCCCTCTTCCTAACATAGATTCTGGCTCCACCTCTTTATCAGGCCAAACTCTGACGCTTTGAGCACAGAAACTCAAACATGACAGAAAAAAAAGCAAATGTTTAAGAGTTTATGAGCACCAAAAATCTGTGAACGATCAATATTTGACACTGAGTCAAACTGGGGAGAAAAGTGTGAGCTTAGATCACAGGGTGAATACAGAGACTGACAGAGGGGAACAGTGTGACATGTGTAAAGTTCTGGTTTGATTTTCATTGTTTCTCTCCCTTTTTCTCACCTCCCTCCCTCCTCTCTCTCCCTCCTTTCTTTAACTGTCTCTTTGTTTGTTCTTTATATATATCATTCTTTCTCTCCCTCTTTCTCACCTCCCTCACCCACTCCCTCTCTCTTTTTTCTCTCTCCACTCATTTCCTTAACCGTCTCTTTGTTTGTTCTTTCTATATATCATTCTTTCTCTCCCTCTTTCTCACTCCCTCCTCTCTCTTTCTCTCTCTCCCTCCTTTCTTTAACTGTCTCTTTGTTCTCTCTCTCCGTTTTTTCTTTATATATATATCATTCTCTCTCTCTTTCTGTCTCCGCCTCCCCAATCGCTCTTGCTCTTTCTTCTGATCTCCCTTTTTTCCCATCTCTCTGTCTTTCTTTCTCTTTCATTGCCTCTCCTTCTCTTTGCCTGTCCCCTTCCTCTCTTCTCTCACTCTTTCCCCCTCTCATCCTACCTCCACTCCTCTCTTTCCTCCCTCCCTCCGTCCCACCCTCTCTCACTCTCTATCTCCCTACCCCATCCCTCTCTCATCTCTTTTGCCCTATCTCCCTTCCTCCACCTCCCTACTATCTCTCTCTCTCCCTTCCACCCCGTTCTCATTCTCTGTCTCTCTCCCTCCCACTCCCTGTCTACTCTCTCTTTCATTCCATCTGTTCCTCCCTCCCTCTTTCCCTCTCTGTCTCCCTCCTCCCTCCACATCCCTACTCTCGCTCTCCCAATCCCTTTCTCTCCCCATCCTTCCTTCCTCTCTCTATCTTCCTTTTCTCCCACCCTTTCTCTATCTCCCGCCCTCCCTTTCTCTCTCCCCCTCTGTTTCTCTCTTCCTCCCTCCCTCTTTTCTTTCTCTCTATCTTCCTTTTTTCTCCCCCTTTCTATTTCTCCCTCCCTTTCTCTCTCCCCTCTTTCGCTCTCTCTCCCTCCCGTCCTTCCTCCCTCTCTCTATCTTCCTTTTCTCCCACCCTTTCTCTATCTCCCGCCCTCCCTTTCTCTCTCCCCCTCTGTTTCTCTCTCTCCCTCCCTCTTTCCTCTCTCCATCTTCCTTTTTTCCTCACCCTTTCTTTTTCTCCCTCCCTTTCTCTCTCCCCTCTTTCTCTCTCCCCCTCCCATCCATCCTCCCCGTCTCTCCCTCCCTCTTTCTGTCCTTCCCGTTCTCTCTCTCTCCCTCCCGTCCTTCCTCCCTCTCTTTTTCTTCCTTTTCTCCCTCTCTTTCTCTATCTCCCGCTGTCCCTTTCTCTCTCCCCCTCTGTTTCTCTCTCTTCCTCCCTCCCTCTCTCTTTCCTCTCTCTCATCTTCCTTTTTTCTCACCCTTTCTATTTCTCCCTCCCTTTCTCTCTCACCCTCTCCCATCCATCCTCCCCTCTCTCTCCCTCCCTCTTTCTGTCCCTCCCTTTCTCTCTCTCTCCCCCTCCTGTCCTTCCGCTCTTGCTCTCTCTCTCCCCCTTGCTCCCTGCCACCCTCCATCCCTCTTTCCTCTCTATCTTCCTTTTTCTCACCCTTTCTTTTTCTCCCTCCCTTTCTCTCTCCCCTCTTTCTTTCTCTCCCTGCCGTCCTTCCTCCCTCTCTCTATCTTTATTTTCTCCCACCCTTTCTCTATCTCCCACCCTCCCTTTCTCTCTCCCCCTCTGTTTCTCTCTCTTCATCCCTCCCTCTTTCCTCTCTCTCATCTTCCTTTTTTCTCACCCTTTCTATTTCTCCCTCCCTTTCTCTCTCACCCCCTCCCATCTATCCTCCCCCTCTCTCTCCCTCCCTCTTTCCTCTCTCTCCCCCTCCCGTCCTTCCGCTCTTTCTCTCTCTCCCCCTTGCTCCCTGCCACCCTCCCTTTCTCTTTCCCTCTCTCTATCTTCCTTTCTCTCCCTCCCTTCCTCCCCACTCTCTCTATTATCCTTTCTCTCCCTCTTCCCCTTCGTTCTCTTCCTCCACCTCCCTACTCTCTCTCTCTCTCCCTCTGTCCCTTCCTTCCTTTTCCTTCCCTCCCTCCTTGTTCTCTCTTTCAGGAAAGCGTTCCAGTTGTATTATAAAGAGTTTGTGGAGTTCTCTTGCCCCACAGAGGACATCTACCTGGAATAGCCCCGGCCTCCTCCTCCTGTACAGCCCCCGGACCCCGCGGCCCCCGGCCCCGGGCCCCTGTAACACCCCCAGAAGATGCATGGACACTAATGACTCCACACTATCGGAAAATAAAACAAAAAATAACACTTTAAAGGAACTATATTACACAGATCTATGTTCCTGATCTGTGTCCTAAGGCTGTTTCCTCCTCACAAACAAACCCGGAGTTGTGTTTCGTTTCCTTCACACTTCGCTTCTTCACTTCTCTCAAGCTGAAAACACTCTGCCCCACCTTGTGATGTCATGCGGTGATACGGGAAGTGCTCCACTGTGTTTTTAAACTCCACGCACCTTCACTAGAATCGTGTGGATCATCTCAGCCCAGCACTACAAAAAGAATTTTCTAGCATAGTTAAACTGACTTGAATTATGCAGATTCATCTTAAAAGACCAATTTTAAGATTTTTTTTACTTGAGATGAGATTTTTTTTTACTTGTTTCAAGATATTCCATCCTGATTTATCTTATCTAGATATTACAACTTATTCTAAGCACTTTTTATCTTAAATCAAGCCAGGTTAAGCCTCTTTAACTTCCTTCTCAAACCAATAAGGTGAAAAATCTTGCCATAAATACTTGAAACTCGTGTTTTCTGCTTAGAACAAGATTTGTATTTTGTCTTGTTTTAAGAAAACTTGGTAAGTGAAAATTTCTTACTGCACTGGCAGAAAATTTCACTTTTTTTTTTTTTACAGCAAAGTATTTTTTTCTTATTTTTTGATAGGCCTTTTTTGCAGTGTGGAATTACAGATCTAAACTGAGCTAAAGGTAAAAAAAGGAGCTGCTGACTTGAAAACTACGTCTACATAATATCACAAGGTGGAACTGAGCATAAATAATAAAGAGCTACTCAAACAAACATGTGTGAAGGAAACAAAGCACAACTCCAGGTCTGTTTTTGAGGAGGTAACAACATTATAACGCGGCTTAATGCTCACAAGAGTCTATTTTGTGTAATATAGGACCTTTAAATGAATGAGGAACAACGGAAACACCAAAGGAGGAGAGACGATATGCAAATGAGTTAGTGGCATGGATCACTGCGCTGCAAAAAATAAATAGTAAACACTAAAAGGTGCGCTGAGTGACTTTTCCAGTGGGGGTTCGCTTCATGCATGTCGGAGAAGTTATTGCTTTGAGCCGGACGTTCACTGTGCGATGTTTTCGATGGTTTCACGGCCAAATCGCAGAGTTTAAAAGTTCACAGCTTCAACGATTCATGTTCTTACACTGTACAAACGACTTCGACAGTGCGAAACCTTCATGAGAGGCGACTGGATGTCAAGGATGTCAGGTTTGAGATTCTTGCGACCTATGATTGCCGATCAGGAGCTGGTCGTGAGGTATTAATCAGTTCTCGTGACCCCATGTTTACTACACGAAGAACGACACGCGATTACGCCAAAACTCGACTCCCGAAAACAGTCGCAGGAGCAGCAAAGGGTTGAGTTCAATTTAGGAGAGAGTTTACTTGGTTGAATACGTTTCGTCGCTCTCCAGAACGGAAGAAGCAGCTTGGATCAGCGGCGAAACGTATTCAACCAAATAAACTCTTGTCCAGTCGACAAATTGAACTCTCTCCTTTGCCCTGGATTCTGGACAAATGAGGCATTTTACACAGTCGCATGCGTGAAAAATCGGCTCAAAAAGGGCCAAAAATCGCACAGTGTATGCTCGGCTTTACCTGAAATGTTCCACAGTATAGCATTAATCTAGAATGTAACTCAATTCAACGCAACGACCTGTCACCACACAGCAGACGTGACGCAGATGCACTCAGCCTGTTTTTCCTATAAACGATTCATTTGAATTACTCACTGTGGAATATTCCTGGAAAGGCAAGAGCGTTTCCATGGAGTCAAACAGCCATAGACAATTTTAAAACGTGATTGTTGAAATTAGTTTTGGATTAGCTTCAATTAATGTACAATAATAATTTTGAGAGTAACTGGATCCCACACTAGAAAAGTTGCATGCAGCACCTCCATAAAATCATATAAAATAAAGTCTTTATGATTTATTGAAATATTTTTTCAAGAGTCTGTGGAATATTGGACTTAAAAATAAATTTTAAAAAATACATACGTAATTTTAAAAACATTTCTGCTGAAATTGTATCTTAAAGGGCCAAAATGACACGGCTTTCTGATCTGTTATAATGTTATTTCCTCGTCACAAACACACCCAGAGTTGTGTTTTGTTTCATTCACACATGTTTGACACACAAATTCTGCATATTTAGACATATTTAGTTCTTCTCTCAAACAGAAAACACTCTGTTCCACCTTGTGATGTCATATGGTAATACAGAAGGTGCTCCACTGTGTTTTTAAACACCTTGGACCTTACGCCTTCACTAGAATCGTTTGGATAAATTCAGCCCTGGAATTTCCCATTTTTGTTGAACAACATTGGAAATAAACAATATCTAGGAAAGTTAAAATGACTTAAATTAAGAATATTTTACTTTATTTGAGCAGATTCAGCCTGACAAGTAAAATTATCTTACAGTGGAATAAGTGTATTTTTCGTAATTCAAGCAACATTCGATTTTGTTTCTTATTTTAAGTGCGAAAAGTGGTAGTTTTTCTTATTTTAAGTGTAGCAAGATGTATTTTCATATTTGAAGTACACAAAGTCTTTTTCATTTTACTTGTCAGGTCAAATTTACTCAAATCACTTCAATAATTCAAGTCATTTTAACTTGGCTAGATTGTGTTTTTTGCAGTGAAAAGGCTGAAAACTACATCTTGATGACATCACAAGGTGGAACAGCGTATTTCAGCTTTGGAGATGTACACAGAATAATAAAAACACGAATGCGAACGAAACAAAACACAACTCCGGGTCTGTTTTTGAGGAGGTAACGACATTATAACGTGACTTAAAGCTCAATTTTGGCCTAAATAACCAAACCAGTCCCATCAAAACGGCCCAAAATAATTCACTGCACATATTTCTTTTTTGCAGCGCGTCAGTCGAAAGCACAAAGAATCGCCACGTGAAAGACGGAGCGAGTTCGCATTAGCATCAGCAGGAAGAAGAAGCCTTAGTAAATATACATTGTACGTGAGTCACAAGTCTTCATTGTCCGACGCACTGTAAAGAACCACTCCTTAAACCCCATCGTTAAGCTAACATAGGGTCAAATATAGGCTGTGTACGCTCCTCACGTAGTTTCTCACACTGACGGTGAAAAGAAATGGACCAGTGTTCAGCCAGTGTTGACATGACAAAATGACAGATTAGGTTTAGGCGTCTACTACAGTTTTATTTTTATTTAGATCGACCATTTTTAATTGTCGGTAGTCATTTTGGGTCTGGAAAGGTCCACTGCCAATCCTCTGTGCGTAAAAGATGTGTTTTTTTAATGAAATCTATATTGAAAAACAGTTTTAATCTGAAATAAAATCGATTTGAAAGTCGTTGATACGTTGCGGTTCACGTTATCCACATTTCCTGGGGGTGTGATGCTAACGCTAGCTGTAGGCACGCTCTGTCTGAGGCTTTGTTTTAACACAGTTTGACTTAGATGGAGCTACAAGTGAGATGGTTTTTACTGCTAAACATATCTGCAGTCACAAGCAAAGCTCGCATTAGCCAACAGTTTTTCAGGTTCAGTCATGTTTTTTACTGAAAATCAAAAATCGAAATTACCCGGGACAGTCCCAGTTTCGAGCCCCGCGTCCCCTGTCCCAGCAGATTGATCTAAAACCAGTGATTTATCATAGTTTTGTATAAGAAATTACCCAGATGTCCCTATTTTTGACCAATCTGATCCCTCCCAAGCGTAAAGAGAGGCATAAATTGTCAATTGTCAATTGTTTAGGTAAAATAAAGAAAAGTTGCTTAAAATGTTCAAAACACAAATAAAATGTGGCTATACTGACTCAGATCAGTGCCAAGTGCAGAACAATTGTCCTTAACTATGCACTAGTTTCACAGTTTTATTATTACAAACCACCCAAAACCGGGGATGTCCCATTTTTTTATTTTGAAAAATCTGGTCACCCTACCTTAAAACAGGACCATCGACGCTCGTATCGATCACAGGCTCCTAAAAATGCGTTTACCATAAAATACCAAATAGTCGCTGGGGCGTTTATTTGTTTCAGGGACTTAACATGTCAGGCGTTTATTTGAGACCAGGCGGCAATTTGGGGTGATTTTTAATTCCTTCCTCACAAAAATCTTGCTCAGCAACACTGGGAACACTGGAACTCAAATTCATTAAACCAGTATGACTGTAATTTATTATACAGTGGCCTGGCAACGACTTTACCTACTTTGTTGGCACGATTCCTGAAGCCTCGCCCCTTCGCCACAACTTTCCTCTTACATCACAGCAGCTACGTGGACATTGCTGCTTCCTCCGAACTGCCAAGTAAAATGACCAAAACTCCTAAAAACTGCTTCCATTTCCTGCTCACTATGTTGCACCATCTTTCACTTCAAAATAGGGATTTCACAGCAACGTCGTCTGTTCTTCCATTTTTTCAGTGAAGGTGATCGGACGCAGGGCAGAGGATGTAGCCCATCCACTCTGAGCCACAC
Source organism: Odontamblyopus lacepedii (assembly GCA_034769755.1). Taxonomy (NCBI): domain Eukaryota; kingdom Metazoa; phylum Chordata; class Actinopteri; order Gobiiformes; family Gobiidae; genus Odontamblyopus; species Odontamblyopus lacepedii. Next base: position 38,415,189 of record CM068349.1, read on the forward strand.
AACCAGCCTCGTAAAGCCAGGACTGAAGTGAAGTCAAACTGTTAATATGTCAGCTGTAAATATGTGGGCTGCCTTGCCTTGCCTAAATATCACGCTCTCTGTGGTGCCTTTTGCTCATCATGATGTCTTGGTTAAATAAAGCAGAAAAAACGAAAGACGGGAGTTTGAGCGGCCTCGTCAGCAGCAGCCAGAACGACCGCTGCACGTGTCAGCGTCTGCGACTTTCTATACAGACATAGACCGTATATATGAGTGGACAGAGCTAAAGCGTTAGCCGCCGCCTGCCAAACAGGAAGTGCTCCAGGAGGCTCTTCCAGCTCCTTCTCTCCCTTTTTCCCATTGACTCACATTGAGATCGTCTCTCTGGACCTGCTGCTGTGGCCTCGTCATTTTGGTCTTAAAATGTTCGTATGAACCCGCGACACAGGATCCTGAATTTTTCATTTCGCTGTTTTGCTCCTAAATCAAGATATGAACATAAATAACGGACCAATCAGACGCCTTCATTCCTCGAGGTCGCTGCCGCCGCGTTAGCGGCATGTTTGATTGACAGCTCCTGTGTTTCACTACTAAGTAATTTCCTTTCTCGCTTTCCTGCCCTGATTGACTATTTTTGAAATAAAATGACAAAATATCTCAAACAATTACAATAGCTAACGTTACTAGAATCTTAACTTGCATAAAGTAAAGTGAATTTCGTTAAAACTGCCTAAACTCTATTGTTGTTCGTACATAACAGAACATAAAACATAAATCAATGACTTAAACTTACTATTTAAAGTTTGATGATAAAAGCTAAAAGTTTCCTTATTATTCTCAAGAGTCACTGAAATCCAGCGCTCTGTGCAGGTGCAAAGTATCACCGCTCTGAGGAGGGCGGGACACGACCTCAATCCTGATTGGCTCTTGTGGTTGCTATGATACTCGCGGTCGGATTTCCAAATATGGACCTGGCTCCAGATTCGCTCCTGTAACCGTGGCATCAGGAGCCTCATTTGAGCGACGCTGACGCTGTGGAGACGTCACACTCACTTCGTCCACTCATATATATACGCTCTGCGATACAGACGTAGGCATAAGACGTAGGTTTATTTGAAATGTTACAACAAAATATCTACGGAGCGGGGAGTTCCCACATTTGAAAGCGACTCCTGAATTACAGAAAGTCATCAAAACCCTCCCGCAACATGCACATTTCTTTAACAAGTTAAAACAAATGACCAACACAGCCAGTGTGGAGCAGAGTGAGAACACTAGAGACGACTCGAGCGTTAGTCCTGTTGTTGCAGCACGACTTTTTTAACACGTTAGACGCTGCGTTTATTTGGAACCGACGATTATTTATCAAAACATCCACCTGCACCCGGCGTTTGAAGGGGACCCGGCTTTTATTTGGTATTTCACGGTAAATCTATTTGCTATTGTTTACAGGCTGTCTTAAAACGTATTTGGCTGCGTTTGCTAGCGTGTGCGTTGCATCACCGTGGTAACTTCTGAACATTACGCCATAGACATACAGGCAGAGCACCCCCAGCGTGATGTGACCGCAAAATATCAACTTTTTGGACACCAGGCCCTAATTCGGATGACTAGTTCTGAGCATTGATAACTTTAAAATTACTGCAGAAAAAAAGAGTAAACATGAAAAATACTCAGATCGAACCGTGGTGTTTTAAGACCTGGTCTAAAATAGATTTTTACCGTTAGTGTTTCAAAGGCAGAAACGTTAAAAAACAAAAAAACAAAACACGCCTTTATGTCCGATGGTCCGTAGGTGCTGCAGAGTTTTAACACGGAGGATTAACCAAACTGTCCAAACTTTTACTCGTATAGTGCCTCTAGCATCCCACGGTCTGTTGTTTCTAAAAAAAAAGTCAGGTCATTGACTTCAGTCCGTGTCACAGTGTCATTAGCGCCCTTTAGTCTAGCCACATTTACTTTTTCATGGATTGATTAAACTTCCTTGAGCATTTGTTATGTGTTCAGTTGGGCCCTGCCCTCCCTCAAACATGCCGCACAGCCAGTTTGGCATTATACAGTGTCTTAGAATTAAAGTTTATTCCTGGATACATGTTATTTTTTTCCGGCAGAGGCCCAGAGCATTAAGTAGTTACAATAAAGTTATGTTAAATTATGACCTAATTACTAGTGTTTGATCTGCTTTTGGAAAGGGCCCATCTTATCTTATTTATGCTCCTCTTTGCTGTTGGCAGGGGTCAGATTAGTCAAAAATTGCGGTTTAGTCCCGATCTAGTCCTGGTTTAGTCTCAGTTTAGACCTGGTTTAGCTCAAATTGGTCAAAAATGGGGACTCCAGGGACATTTCTTGTATAAAACTGGGACAAATCACTGGTTTTGTATAAATCCACTGGGACAGGGGACAAAGGGCTCAAAACAGGGACTGTCCCGGGGAAATAGGGACGTCTGAATCTTATGTTACTTTCTGATCTGTGTGATAATGTTGTTTCCTCATCACAAACAGACCTGGAATTCTGTTTCATTCACAAATCTGCACATTCAGGCCGAGTTTTGTCAAATGGAGAACCCCCAGAAAGGAAGTACAGGAAGTTTTTAAACTCTAGAAACTGCATTTTGAGCTGTGGAGAGGTGTAAATCTGAAGGATTACTCAAACATGGAAACACTAAACCATGATTAAAGGTGCACTGCGTAACTTTTGGAGTGGAGCTTTTGCACCTGCCATCAATTATAGGTGCTTTGTATTCAAACACAGTCATACTCTTCGCAGCTTTGTTATTTGGCTCATTGGCTCCGCCTGCCCTTTCCCACAGATAAATTTAATGCCGTACTGTTAGGATGACCAGACGTCCCTGTTTACCCGGGACAGTCCCAGTTTTGAGCCCTGCGTCCCCTGTCCCTGCAGATTTGTCCAAAACCAGTGATTTGTCCCAGTTTTATACAAGAAATGTCCCTGGAGTCCCCATTTTTGACCAATTTGAGCTAAACCAGGTCTAAACTGAGATTAAACCAGGACTAGATCGGGTCTAAACCAGGACTAAACCACAATTTTTGACAAATCTTTCACAGTTTTATTATTACCAACGAATCCAAACCAGGGATGTCAGTTTTTTATTTCGAAAATCTGGTCACCCTACATACTGTGGAACTTTTCTGGCTAAGAATTAACATCTCCATAGAGAAAAGCAGGCGGCCGATGCTCCTCTAGAAAAGTTACACAGTGCACTTTAAACCAGCTAAAGAAAAGTCCCTTGTGCAGGCGACGGTGAGTGCAGAGGGAGGAAAATAGGAAAATGTCAGATATGAAAATCTTCCTTCCACATCACGACATTTACATCTGACATAACGCTCTGTCCAGAGATGCTCTGTCCAGAGACACTGCCATAAACAACTGATTCAGGTGGAATTACAACAACAGAAGAGCTCTTTGTGCTTTTAAACGAGTCCCTCTTAAATAATATTACAGTCATGCTAGTTTAGGGTGACCAGAATTTTGAAATAAAAAACTGGGACATCCCTGTTTTTTTTTGTTTTTTTTTGGTGATTGGTAATAATAAAATTGTGAAATGAATGCATATGTAAGGAAAACTTATGTAGAGACCATTCATAACGAACATGTGAGCCAGTATAGTCACATTTTCTGTGTGTTTTGGTCGTTTTTAAACAGCTTTTCTGTATTTTACCCAAACAGATGACAGTTTATGTGTGTTATGTTCTGTACTGATCACATTGGTCAAAAATAGGGACACCAGGGACATTTCTTGTATAAAACTGGGACAAATCATTGGTTTTGGATAAATCTGCTGGGACCGGGGACACGGGGCTCAAATCCGGGACTGTCCTGGGTAAATGGGGACGTCCGGTCACCCTATGCTAGTTCGCCTTGGCTAGTTAGCATTAGCCAACAGTGTTTCAGTTTGTCACTCTCACCTTAAATACGACCGGGCTGATCGCAGCCTCCGGAAAATGTGCGGCTTAAATCCAGTTTGCATTCGTTCTCGAGTTAAAACGTGCGTCCGTTGTGTCACCACGGTAACTGCTGAACTTTCTGCCACAGACATACATGCAGAACCCGTCCCCTCATCAGCAAAGTATCATCTCTGTTGAAACTGGGTTGACACTCTGCAGTGACATCGCGCAGGAGGGGAGGGGGTGTGTGTGTGTGTGTGCAAGTCTATCGGCAGAATATTCAGCCGTTGCCATGGTGACACAGCGCACACATCAGGAGCGGGGAACAATACTGGTGTCCACGTGTTTGATTAACGCTGTGTTTACACGCGCGGGACACGTTCAACAGCCCAAACCAGCTCGTCTGTCGTATCGTAGCCTCGCTCAGCTCCTTCCGCCGGTAAAACGACGCTCGGATCAGACGGGAGCGACACAGCAGTGCCTTCGGTTAGCATCGCGCCCCCCAGGGAATGTTGTGTCGACGGCATCAGCGGCAAAGTGTGCATAGCGCCCCCCCCCCCCTTCCGCCCGTTCTGGTGAGAGGACTGGTGAAACTGAAGACTATTCTTTTTCTTCTTCTTCTTGATTAAACCTTTAGTGCCCTGGTCCAAAGCTCCGCGGCAGCTGGAGCCGTGCTGCTGTAACCTGAGAGGGGCTGATACATTCAAATGTTCCATGTTATAAAACCACAAACAATGACCAGCTTCTGCGAATTCCCGTGCCACGAGTCCCACTCTTTTGCTTAGGGATTTATTCAAATTAACACCAAGAACTAATCAAATGAACAGGCGACACATATCCAGGAACTAAACATCACAACGACTCTTTTGTGTTGTCAAATCTTGGGCTTTTTATAAATTTTAATGTGTGTTTTTGTTTTGTTTTTTTCACCCACAACTGAACCTGAGCTGCCAGTGCCTTAACCTGCAAATAGAGGACACAGGTTGTTCTCGTTCTCAGGTCTTTTTAGGTTTAAACAGACGGGATTTCCTCCAAATGAGAGACTCGCGCGAGGCTCTTTCTGCTTTTTCTTTCTTTCTGGAGCTTGCAATGCGAAAAGCTTGGCCAAAATTGAAGATATAAACACTTAAATCTAACAGAAAATGACGTAAAACTAGTGAAATGATGTGTCCGCGCAGCAAGATCATTATGTTTGGCAGGTTATCTTCAAATAAACAACCTCTAGACTAGAATAAAACAGTCTCAGAACTAGTAAGTAGGTCATAAATCTGAAAACAAGATGAATAACCTGATATAAGTTTTACAATCTTGGCCAGATCAGAGAAATTTGCAGTGTGAGAATCAAAACAACAAATTATAACTAACACCTTTGCCCTCAAGCCCAGTGCTTTTGTATATAAAACTAAATTAGCATTACAATAGTTATCAGTAAAACTTATTTGATTTGATGTTCACATTTGTTATGAGATAGTTTCATGAGATTTCCAAGTTGCTTTTACAAGTACAGCCATTAATAATAATACAAACTGTGCAAATGTTCAGATCAGGACTAAAAAAGACTAAACCAGAGCAACATTTTAGAACAAACTAGGTCAAAACCAGCACTATGTCAGGTCTGAACATGGATTTATACTTAGATAACTGCGGAGTAACCCAAAAATCACAATCTTAGCTTAACCAGGGCTAAGCCAGATCTGAACCAGGACTAAACTGGATCTAAACCAGGTCTAAACATGGACCAGCTTAAAGTAGTCGTACCTGTTTCCTCACTCACCTCGTGCATTCAGAGCCTCCTAATTATTCACCACAATTAGTTTATGAGCACTTTTCACAGCTCTCAGAGACCATCTTGGATAAACCTACAACTAGCATGCAAACATGCACTTCCTGATTATCGGAAAACAGACTTGCAGTGCTTAACACATTTAACAGACCTCCACCCAGTATAAGGTGTTTGCCGCTGCTGCCATAATTTAACAGTATTTTGTTTACCAAAATGTCTTTTTATGTTTCTCTAATGTTTAATCTGACAGTAAATATTACTGTGCCTTTATCCCGTCCTGTCCCACTTCACCTGCAGGCGTTTAACTGTATGTTTTAACCGTACTTCATTTGTTTATGTTGTTGTAAGGCGTTGTAAGGCGATCTTGAGTGTCCAGAAAGGCGCCTAATAAATAAAATGTATTATTATAAGCAAAATCTTTTTCTCAAAACCATATCTTTAATGCAAAAATACTGTATAACCATTGTTGCCATCCATACATTTTCAAGTTTAATGTTTTCAAAAATAAGTAACACACTACAAAAAAGGATTTTCTAGCATAGTTAAACTGACTTGAATTAGGCAGATTCATCTTAAAAGACCAATTTTAAGATTTTTTTTACTTAGTAAGACAAGTTTTTTTTACTTGTTTCAAGATATTCCATCCTGATTTATCTTATCTCAATATTACAACTTATTCTAAGCACTTTTTTATATTAACTCAAGCCAGGTTAAGCCTCTTTAACTTCCTTCTCAAACCAATAAGGTGAAAAATCTTGCCATAAATACTTGAAACTAGTGTTTTCTGCTTAGAACAAGATTCATATTTCATCTTTTTTTAAGAAAACTTAGTAAGTGAAAATTTCTTATCAGATTTCTTGTCAGATAATTTCACTTAAAATAGGGCATTTTTACCTCAAAATAGTTTTTTTTTTTTCTTATTATTTTTTGATAGGCCTTTTTGCAGTGCAAGTAACACTTTTCCCAGACCTTTTTAAGATAAGATAAGATAAGATAAACTTTATTGTCCCCCGAGGGAGAAATTTGTCTTGGGCACGTAGTGCTGGGTGCAGTCAATAAATACAATACAAAAACAATACAATACAATAAAATACACAAATAGTATAAATATAGAGTAAAATGCAGAATGCAGTACAATATCATGCAATAGTGCAGGACTAGTAAGTACTTTGCAGTGCAAGTAACACTTTTCCCAGACATATGTCACAAAGAGGCTTTACAGAGCATTATTCGTGCACTCCAGACCTGGTGCTGTAAAGTACTATTATACCCACAGCAGCTTTGATATAAGATGAAGTTGTTTTCTTGTTTCCATGACAGGTCTAATAAATGTGTTAAGCGCTGTACTTTGACCTCAAGAGCTGCTTATCCATGTGTCATTAGGTTCTTTTGTCAGAGTTTGTGTTCACACCTGACAGTTTGGGCTGCGCCCTGCGCTCCTCCTGTGGCGTGTCCAGTCAGCTGCTTAAACAGGTTTTGGCGTGGGTGTGGTATCTGGTCCACTATTTAAATTGTTATACAGCACCTTTAAGCTCCCCATGCTAAGAATCCTGTGTGTTATGTTAAGAGGCCCTCAGGAACTAAGGGGCTCATAACATCTGGAAGTCTTCATGCGTGGACAGAATGGTCCAGTCGAAAAATGCTTATGGTGGGTTTTCCTTATAGAAAACCTATAAATACAGGACGAACCTTTTGTTCAGTGTGAGATTCTTCTTTGGCACTAACTCACGCAGACAGAAGATCGTCTGTATTGGCTCAGCTCTATTTCTGTAAATAAACCATATAACTTTTAGTAGAGTTTCTTTTTTAAATTATTTCCAATTCACCTGCACCACTGCGCTGTGTTCGAGGAAACCGCCGAACAGCTGAAAATCAGGTTTAATACATAGACCGTATATATGAGTGGACATAGCTAAAGCGTTAGCCGCCATGTGCCAAACAGGAAGTGCTCCAGGAGGCTCTTCTGGCTCCTTCTCTCCCTTTTTCCCATTGACTCACACTGGGATCTTCTCGCTCCTCTCTCTGGACCTGCTGCTGTGGCCTCGTAATTTTGGTCTTAAAATGTTCGTATGAACCCGCGACACAGGATCCTGATTTTTTCAGTTCGCTGCTTTGTTCCTAAAACAAGATATGAACATAAATAACGGACCAATCAGACGCCTTCATTCCCTGAAGTCCCTCCCCCTGGCGTTAGCAACAGGTATGATTGACAGCTAGTGTGTTTCGTTGCTAAGTAAATCCTCTTCCCACTTTTCTGCCATTAACTATTTTTGAAATAAAATAACAAAATATCTCAAACAATTACAGTAGCTAACGTTACTAGAATCAAAACTAGCATAACTTAACTAGCATAAAGTAAAGTGAATTTCGTTAAATTGCGACTCTGTTGTTCGCACGTGTGAACAATAATCTCATTCTATTCATTTCAGATTTAATGCTGCTACAGCTAAAGTGCAAAATGTACTGTTCAGTAACTTTAAATGATACAAACTACAGCTGCAGCCCTGATAGTGAACGCTGCTCTGAAGAGATAAACTGTGGAAAAGACAGGATCTTCCCAGGGTAACTATCAGCTAAAGAGCAACATTTATAATAAATCTGTGTTTTTCCCAGACTTATGTATCAGCTAAAAAGATAACATTCATCATGACAATATACAAAGGTTTGTTAGACACCTGGACTCAGACTCGCTCAGACCTCGGCAGATTCTGGAGACGCTCTGACATTTTGCCTGTTTGTCCCCGATGCCTTGAATTCTGCTGTAACATCATTAAAGGTTCTGTAAGGACGAGCTCCGTGCCTCTGCGCTGTTTTTTTTTGTTTTGTTTTTTTCATTTTTGCTAAGATTTAACAGAAGTCACCACACGTAACAGAACATAGAACATAAACCAATGACTTAAACTTACTATTTAAAGTTTGACGATAAAAGCTAAAAGTTTCCTTATTATTCTCAAGAATCACCGAAATACAGCGGTGCAGAATGGAGTAGAGTATCGCCGCTCTGAGATGAGTCGGACGGGCACATTTAACGACCTCAATTATGATTGGCTCTTGTGGTTGCTATGATACTCGCGGTCGGATTTCCAAATATGGACCTGGCTCCAGATTCGCTCCTGTAACCGTGGCATCAGGAGCCTCATCTGAGCGACGCTGTGGTAACGTCAAACTCGCTCAGTCCACTCATATTTACGCTCTGTGGTTTAATACCACACGGGTTTGAAAAAACTACCTAATAACATAAATTATCGGAAGACCAGATGAACCTCATTGGGCGAGCTGCTTATACGATATATCTTTACTATCTGCAAGACACGTTTTGCTCAACTAGATGGAAAAATGCCAAGCCTGAACCATTTCTAAAGCACCGCACTTCTGAGTACTGACAGTGCACACCCCGCAGTTTGTAAAACACCTCCACCTTGTCACCGTGAGTGCCATTAGTCATTATATTGGTTTATTAATTACACGTTACGAAACAGCTCAAAATATGTGCTCAGCGTCACCGGCCACAAAGATCCGCCTGTGTTTCTGAATGCACCTGTCGTCTGTCTCTCTACAAATATTGACTCTTTGGTGTGTTTTCTTTTTTTTCTGCTCGACCCGATTTGAAGCACAAAAACAGCTCAACAGTGGTTCATTTTTCCCACAGACGTTTCAAAAAAATTCAAAGGTGCACTGTGCAACATTTCCGGTTGGAGGCCCGTCAACTGCTCTGCCTGGAATGTCCCACAGTGTGACATTAAACAGCTCTACTTTACATTTATTCAATTACAGGTGGTTTTATAGCTCAAAAATACCTAGAAAAACAGGCGTTCTGACTGTGAGCGGGGTCGCCTCTCCGCAGATCTGACCTGTAACTTGGTCTGGTTTGGTTTCCACGAAGATAGAGAGGTTTAACGCTCTCTCTACTGTACCTGCTCGATTTTTTTTTTTTCATTTTAGCGCAGTCATAGTTACTTAAAACTACCTCAGACTTCTTTTTGCCGCTCTGGTGCTGATCTGGTGATCTGGTATGAAAGAAATGAAATGAAAAAATGTAGGCGTGTCCAAAAAACAAACTGAGATGACCTTTGCTTCTTTTGATAATAATGAAAACAGACATCAGAAATTCAGCAGGTGGCACTGGCTCGGGGCAGAGTTGTTAACCCTCTCAGCCTGGGTGAACCACGTCGCCGATTTAAGTCTCTGGGCTGAGCTGAAAGGCACACGTTAGCCTAGCCTAGTTTTGTGTGTCACGTGACCACTTTGACCAATCAGAGCGAGAGGTGCTAGAGCGGAGCCGGCGCGAACGGTTAAAAAGCTGTTTTTCAGAAGGATTTTGAGCTGAGGAAAAGTCTGTGATCTAAAAATGGATAAAAATCGCCACAAAATCCGACCTTTTTGTGGTCCGACGGTAGGTGCCCTGTCAGCCGAACACGAGCACTTTGTGATTACATTGTGCTCGATCTTATCAGTGCTGCCTGCATCCAGGAAAAACAGGAATGAGCATTTTATGCAAACGATAAAAGTACACGCTGCATTACTGGGAACTGCATTAAACTACACTGAAAGATGCCAAATTAGCAAAGCATTTGCAGACATCCACTGTGTTTTCTGGCTTATCTAACGGCGAATCCAAAACAGTTTGATTGAAAGTGCGTGTGATGTGTTATCAGTCTAGACCTGATATAACATAAGAGATTAACACATTGAGATTTCCTTATTTGTTCTTGTATTAATCTACATTTAATCCCCCTTTTCGCACATTTGACCCAAAACACCCGTTTTGCAGATTCATTTGATCCCAGGAGCAAACTCTTTGCAACGTCCGCAAAGATTCTGATCTCACTGCGTCCGCGTTATCCCGTTCTCACTGCGGCAATTTTTCCCGTTTTCACTATGTCCGTTTTCTTCCGTTCTCACTGTGTCTGTTTTTTTCGTTCTCGCTGCATCTTTTTAGCACACACACTAACACTTCGTAAATATGCCCCTATATGCACTAAAAACTGTCTTTATTTTGTGTACATCTGGCTCACCACACGTCACTACTGCAGTTGGTTTTCCACGGAAACAAGCGGCCGGATAAGTATCAGGTTTGTGGAGATGCGAGCAATAGACACGACCTAAAGACAGGCGTTATTTCAGCTCAAATGTGACACACTTTTAGTCATATGTCAGAAGACGACCTGGTGACACTTTGCGCTGATGCCATCAACATTTCCTGGGCGTGAGCTAACTGTAGGCGCTGCTCTGTCTGAGGCTTTGTTTGATGCGTCGGTTTAATCAATTTTGTGTTTTTATTGAGTCTTCAGACCATCTCAGAACAGTGTTTGCTCATGCGTGCGTTGTATCGGCGTGGCAACTGCTGAACTTCCACCACAGAGATACACGTAGAACACCCCAAGATTGTTTCTGCAAAGGATAAAGCCCCGATATTTGAAGTAGTGATCCAAATGTACTTTATTTATATTGTTGTACTGCTAAATTTCAGCCCTGGTACAGAACATACTCCGCAGCTTTTTTTATTTAGAGCTTAAATGTCTTGGCTAACATCATTATTATTAGTTTTATTTTCGTCTTTCACGTGTAAATTGATATCTGTTCTAAGAATCTCTGAAGCCATCGTGTCCAAACCGAGATGTGAACTTTAGTAACCTGCCGAAAGAACCAAAATATTCAGGTGTGGGACTGACTATACAGAGAGTGTACAGATCTGCCATATAAATAAGATTTAATACAATTATAAATATATGACATTATATGAATTCAGATGTAGAATGTGAAATTTTGCTTTATTTTTTTTGTTTTTTTTTTAAGTGTGAATCTTTATTTAAAAATTCTAACTCCGATTGGTGTGTCCTGTCATTCTTTGGGGAGTCTAGACTGTTAAACGTAAAGGGCCCGTATTACGCTATTTTCTGCGTTTCTATGTTATAATGTCGTTTCCTCATCACAAACAGTAATATAATACGTAATTTTGAAAACATATTTGCTGAAATTTGCTAAATGTATCTTAAAGGGCCAATACGACACGACTTTCTGATTGTTATAACGTCTTTTCCTCATCACAAACGGACCTGGAGTTGTGTTTTGCCTCATTCGCACGTGTTTAATCCTGCATATTTAGGCTGAGTTCTTGTGATGACAGGAAGTGCTCCACTGTGTTCTTAAACTCCATACACCTCCACTAGAATCACTTGGATAACGTCAGGTGTTAACCCTTCCAGACCGACGGTTTTATCTATGATACCTGGGAATATTATTTATATAACCGCGCAAAACGTTCCAACCATAAAAGATAAAAACTGACTTTTATTTCCCTCCAGCATTTTCCGACGTCAACTGCCTGATGACGCGAGAAAAACCAGGAAAACAGGTATCAAAAACAGGAACTTTGCACATGCGCTCCATCAATTTTATTAATTTTTTTAATTAATTTGAACATACAACATCCATACGGACATTACACTGCAAAAAACAATCTAGTCAAGCCTTGGATTAAGAATGATTTGAGTACATTTAACTTGTAAAATTATTTGCCAGTGCTGTGAGATTTTTGTACTTAAAATAAGAAAAGCAACAACTTTTTGCACTTAAAATAAGAAACAAAATCAAATGTTGCGTGAATTAAGGAAAAAACACTTATTCCACTGGCAGATCATTTCACTTGTCAAGATGAACCCACTCAAAGTAAAATGTTCTTAATTTAAGTCATTTTAACTTACCTAGAGATTGTTTTTTTCCTGTGTAGACAGAACAGGACAATACAATAAGCACAATACGAAACAGATGCATACACCACCACAGCAGACGAGGTGTAAAGTGTGTGTGTGCGTGTAAAAGTGATCAGCATTAAATATAAATGAATTGTGTAAGGTTATGTAGAGATTCTTAAACAATATATTGGGCAATGTATTGTACTTCGACTAAAGCCCTATTCGCACGGGACGAGTATAACCTGGGGTCGTCTGGTAATTTGCAAATTCCCGCCCCACCTCTGTGTTACTCGAATTCGCACGGGATCAGCGAACTCCGCAAATGACTCTATTTTACTGAAATTACGGCCGGATATGTCGTAACATCACATCCGTTTCCATGTCTTTCGCGCTGCTAAGTAAGTAAATTTATAAAGTATGCTAAAAGAAAATAAAAAAAGTAAAGAAAATGTTTCTTACCGCTGCTACACATGTTATCCAGGTCAACATCCTGCGAGAATTTCCCTTTTTGTGGATCGGTTTCCATGTAGAGGCTCTGAGGCTGTGTTATAATTTGCCCCTAAAAAGCTCAAAATTTCTACCGCAGCCTCCGTTACTCAAGACGGAAAGAGATTTGACCACTCCTGGTCCTCCTGTTCAGGTTCTTGAGTTCTGCCTCAAGAACCTGAACAGGAGGACCAGGAGTGGTCAAATGTAGTCAAGTGTGATCCCATCTTGTTTGCAAATTGTTCTAAATAAAATGTAATTAAACATTATTTGAAATATTTATGTGTCTTAAACCCACGGCTTTATGTCATATGATACAATAATAATGCATCAGTTTTATATAGCGCTTTTCAGGACACTCAAAGACACTTTACAGAGCATTATTCATTCACTCCAGACCCGGTGGTGGTAAACTACTATTGTAGCCACAGCTGCCCTGGGGCAGACTGACGGAAGTGAGGCTGCCAATCTGCGCCATCGGCCCCTCCGACCACCACCAACACTCACGCACACACCACTTTCATACTAGGCAATGTGGGTGCTGTGCCTTGCCTAAGGACACTACGACAGTTTTTGCCACTGGCGCCCCACTGTGGCACCTGGAATTCCCAGTGGTCTCCCATCCAAGTACTAACCAGGCCCGGCCCTGCTTAGCTTCTGAGATCTGACGGGATCAGGCTTTGACAAGCCGGTATGGCCGGTATGGCCATACAAATACATTTTTTGCACTCAACCATGTTATAACGGTTCCCTCATCATCAGCTTATTCAGAATTATATTTCGCATTATATTTGCATGTTTAATTAATCCTGTATTGTCCTGCATTTGAGACTGGACTGTTTTATTTTCTTTCTGTGGGACATTCCAGGCAAAACATCACCTAAAAATGCAAATATTTTTTTACACCCCTTATACTTACTACTTTACTTCTACTATACATACTAATTATATCCAGAGTTGGATGACCTGTGGGCACCATGCTGTTATTATTTATTTATTTATTTTTCATTTTGACCAGTCTGGGAATCAATTCAAAGTAACATGACATGTAACATGTGTACATCTGGCTCACCACACGTCACTACTGCAGTTGGTTTTCCACGGAAACAAGCGGCCGGATAAGTATCAGGTTTGTGGAGATGCGAGCAATAAACACGACCTAAAGACAGGCGTTATTTCAGCTCAAATGTGACACACTTTTAGTCATATGTCAGAAGACGACCTGGTGACACTTTGCGCTGATGCCATCAACATTTCCTGGGCGTGAGCTAACTGTAGGCGCTGCTCTGTCTGAGGCTTTGTTTGATGCGTCGGTTTAATCAATTTTGTGTTTTTTATTGAGTCTTCAGACCATCTCAGAACAGTGTTTGCTCATGCGTGCGTTGTATCGGCGTGGCAACTGCTGAACTTCCACCACAGAGATACACGTAGAACACCCCAAGATTGTTTCTGCAAAGGATAAAGCCCCGATATTTGAAGTAGTGATCCAAATGTACTTTATTTATATTGTTGTACTGCTAAATTTCAGCCCTGGTACAGAACATACTCCGCAGTTTTTTTTTGTTTAGAGCTTAAATGTCTTGGCTAACATCATTATTATTAGTTTTATTTTTGTCTTTCACGTGTAAATTGATATCTGTTCTAAGAATCTCAGGGACCGGCCTCCTGCTCTAGAACACTTTATAGGTGCATTGTACAACTTTTTAAGGTCTGTCAAATGCCTTAATTTCATGGAGATGTTATTGCTTTGTCTGGAATGTTCCACAGTATGCCATTAAACCTTTCTATCGTCATGGAGACCAAACCAAAGTCACAGGTCAGATCTGTGGAGAGGCGACCCCGCTCACAGTCTGAATGCCTGTTTTTCTAGATATTTTGAGCAGTAAAACCACCTGTAATTGAATAAATGTGAAGTGGAGCTGCTTAATGTCACACTGTGGAACATTCCAGGTTGAGAAATGACATTTCCATAGAAACAAGGTGGTGACGGACCCTCCTCCAGTAAAGTCACAGTGCACCTTGAACAAAACTTATAACCGGGATACGATGTGCATGTAAACGCCTCACTGAATACACAAGCTTGACAGACTTTACTGTTTAATGTTTGCTGTGTTTTTTCGCACAGCTGCTTTTGCTTGTTTTAGCCCCATCCCTGAGAAAAAAAATACATAAATTTCCCCACACAGTAGTTTTACTGTGGGAGGTTTATAGATCCAGAACAAATAGATCATAGATAAATGGTTTAATGAACAACTCAGACCATAAAGAAATAAACCCATAATGTTTTTATTCTTCAGTCCTGCTCCTCATCACACTTTCCACCATAAAAGTTACACAGTTCACCTTCAACAAAACTTTACAAGGACGAGTGGATCTGGAGCTGGGTCCTGTCTCCCTCATTTCAGGGGGCGTGACTGACAGGTGGATTAACCAATCAGAGAGGAGCATGCTCCATTCACGTGAAAAACGAACGTGGCTGCGTGCACGGGCGCAGTGTGGAGATGGCCATTTTGGAGAGTGACAAAGCGTCCGACCCTTTGGCCTGGTGCTGGTTTCAAGGTACAATAATGGAATTACCTGTATATATCTCAGGAAGTAAAGGGGTCTGTTTACTTCAGTTCATACGTGTGCTGATTGTACGTGTGCAGGTTCTTTATTTAACACACATTTCACTCATGTACAGTCACTTTATTTATTTCGACTCCGTTGTGATGAAAAGAATAAAAGGTATAAATAATTCTCATAAGACTCTGCGCTGTAGTGGGACATGACGCGCTTGTTTTGACTGTCGTTCCCGCCGCTGGTTCAGAGAATCCGGATCCGCCTAAAGCAGCGACAGCTCCTTCTTTCCCATTGACACTGAACATTGAACCGTCCAGTATGAATATGGAACTTTCCGCAGGCATGTTTGTTTGTCTTTTGGATGCATGCACTCAACTTTATGTTGCCATATTTGGGATTCTGCGTATACCTGCCACAGTATCCCGGTTACTATCGGAATATCTCTGCTACAATATCCGGTTTCTTATATCTGGGACATATGGTGAAACCTGGATATTCAAAAAGCCCGATTATAACCGAGATACTGATGTGTATGGAAATGCTGAATAAAAAAATGTAAATATACAGATACATTTCACTTTCATAGCATACTTTTCAAACCAAGTGACATTTTTTATGGTTATTTATTATTAGTTATTTTAATGAGGCTAAGTCAGTGTCACATTTCACCCTGAAGAGCTCAGGGCATCAGATAAAATTGTGTAAGTTTATTAGGGGGGTTGGGAAAAGGGTCAAGGTCTCATCATTCAAATAAAAGTATACAATAGCGTAGACATTAATTGGCTTTGACCATAAACCTGTCAAATGTTTTATTGTTCATAGTCGTCCGGGTTCGGGTCCTGTGGAGGAGGAGACAGAGGAGCCGGTCTCTGGCCATAGTCTGGAAGAAGAAGAAAAAAAGAATCCTTTTTAGTTCTAAAATCACTATTTATTTATTTATTTAGAAATATAAATAACTTTTTGGACAGAGGGTCACCACCTGCCGTCACGTTATGCAGATAAAAGGTACTTTTTGTACCTTTAAAGGTCCTATATTACACTAAATTGACTCTTGTGAGCTTTTCGCCATGTAACATGTAGTTACCTCATCAAAACCAGACCTGTCTTTTGTTTCATTCACACATATTTGACTAATTCTGTATTATTAGTCTCCAAAACTCAAAACGTTCTGTTCCACCTTGTGATGTCATGATACAGTAAACAGCTCTTTTCACCTTCATTTTAGCAAAGACTGACACTGCTGTTTCTAGTTTCTAGTAGTAGTAGCAGTAGTAGTAGTAGTAGTAGTAGCAGTAGTAGTAGTAGTAGTAGTAGTAGTAGTAGTAGCAGTAGTAGTAGTAGTAGTAGTAGCAGTAGTAGTAGTAGTAGCAGCAGTAGCAGCAGTAACAGTAGCAATAGGAGTAGCAGCAGCAGTAGCAGTAGCAGCAGCAGTAGCAGTAGTAGTAGTAGTAGTAGTAGTAGTAGTAGCAGTAATAGTAGTAGTAGCAGCAGTAGCAGTAGTAACAGTAGCAATAGGAGTAGCAGCAGCAGTAGCAGTAGCAGCAGCAGTAGTAGTAGTAGTAGTAGTAGTAGTAATAGTAGTAGTAGTAGTCCCGTTAAAATGGCTTAAATCTTAATTCTGAACCTTCTTTTGAGTAGTTTTGACTAGTTAGATTTCTTTACAAATATTCCCCTAGACAAATAAATGTTTAGCTTTTCTGATTCGTATTACAGATAATTTCACATTAAAGTCACAGTATGTAGCTTTGTATGTGCTCGTACTGTGAGCAGGCTCGCATCTCCACAAACCTGACTCTTACTCTTGGCCTGAATGAGCCTCCTCCGCCTGCTCGTATCCTCGGACATGTTCATCTTACTTTAATCTCCCCCACTGTCATAAAACACATATCACCATGGAGAATGTTCCGAAGTATGGTTTTAACTTTCTGTTTCCATGGAATCATGCAAGTGTCACCTCCAGAAAGTTACATACTGTGCTTTAAATAAGATCAGAATTCTGCCAGTGGGGTCAAGCAGAGGATTTTATTTCAAGAGCATTTTCCATATTCCCCTGGACGATACTTTTACTTGAAATGATCAATGTGTCATAAAGGAAATATTGGAGCGTTTGCTGAACTCTAACAAGTCAAATCTGTTCTTTTTGCATTTCTCTGAACAGCCCTGAGCTCCGTACCGTCGGTGCAGCTGCTCTGCTCTTGATGGAGATAAGGATCAAACAGCACTTTCAGATCTGTTTCAACTTCACGGCTATGAAAACAATAAAATAGTTGATATATTATCAAATGGTTTTATTGTGCTGATTAACAGGTCAAAGTCAAACATCCTGTTATGATTCACCAAAGAAAACAGTGAAACAGTGATCGTGCTCCCTGTGTCCTCTCGTGAGGAGGTTGTGGGTTAGACTCCCGCTCTCTCTCACTTTGTTTGTCTTTTCTCTGTGACTGTGGCAGCAAAGCAAACATGAATAAAAATATGATAAAATAAACAGATCACGTTTGATCAACATGACCTGTGGCTGTCAGCGTCAGGAGAAACCTGATGTAATGTTGGTTTATTCAGAAAACTAAAACAACATGGAGGCCACAGTGTTATTGAGGGAAAGTGGAAACGTCCTGAGGTGTGAGTCCTGTTGCAGAACAGTGTGATGAGCTCAGCTCAGTTTTTATTTAGGTTCATGGTGAGACGGAGTTTTGTGGATTTACTTATCTTATATCTTTGAAATGGAGGAACAAAACATGTGAGTCTGATGCCAATGCAGCACAAAGATAAAGAGAAGATAAAGAGAAGAAAAGACTTTAATTTATGTAATGTGACTCCCTGTGGGTGTGCCCAGTAAATACGATCACATACATACACATACATACACATACCTGTAGGCTCATTCAGGACTGATTCTTATGTAAAGACACTCATCTCCATCTATAGAAAGAAACTGGGGACTTACCTGGACGACAAAGGGGCCCCCAAGACTGGGCCGATCAAAATGCCCAGAGCAAACAGCAGAGCCCACATCCTGGAGAGCCACAGCCAATAATGAAACCACAAAAATCGATTCAAACAATAATATTTAAAGAATAATAACATCATATAATATTTGAAGAATAATAACAGAGGTTTAGAGGTTTTTTCCAGACACCGCGGGGTCCAGACTTCTGTTATCGAGTGACACTGTTGCTTTACACCGTTGTGCTTCAGATTCGAGCAAGAAACACACGGCTACAGTCTCATGAACACAGACCCAACCCGCCAAAGAAAACAAGTAGTGTTCACCGTTTCCATTTGTGAGGTCCAACACAAAACACTGGATTATTACTTTATGACTTGACTTTACAGGTCAAATCCCACACGTCTCGCCTGAAACCCGAGCCGGGACTGTACGAACGCAGCATTTATATCTGTGCCACTCTCTGCAGTAAATCACTCGGGAAGCTTCTGTTACCCAGAGTTATCAGACGCTCCATCACACACACGTGAAATCTGAAGCCCCATACGAGCGTGCAGAAGTATAACCTGTGTACTTGTACGTGATACTTTCGTTTGGGGTGGTGTCAACCTCATGGACTCTTCGTACGCAGAAACGCAGCAACAAAGTGACCCCAGTGATCTCTAACCCCGGTGTTTGGCTCCGTTTGCTTCACCGTTCTTGTTTAGCGATGAAAATCCATTGTCTGTTTACATTTCTATCAGTCTGTGACGGAGATAAAGCTGCTTGGAGCTGTTGTCTGGCTGATATAACGATATTAACTCGGGCTTTTCTCGCTTTCCACTCTTGGTCTGCACAAAGTTTCGGAAAACACACAGTTTCTCTCGGGTTTAAGCGGAAAGTGGCAGTTCTCTGGACGTGTCTGTGCTGCTCACCACTTGTGTCCGTGTTCAGGTTCTAAAGGAAACACCAGGGACGCTGATTTGGGGTATTTGCCGATACCGAGTCCCGATCCGATACTTCTATAAAACATTACGAAATGAACTAAGAGCAAAGAATAAAATCCAGGATGTCCCTTATTTTATTTCTTTTCACCAATGGCTCAGGATATTTTTCACATGGAAGACTAAACCAGGGCTAAACCAGGACTAAACCAGGACTAAAACAGGACTAAACCAGGACTAAAACAGGGCTAAACCAGGACTAAACCAGGACTAAACCAGGACTAAAACAGGGCTAAAACAGGACTAAAACAGGCTAAACCAGGACTAAACCAGGGCTAAACCAGGACTAAACCAGGGCTAAACCAGGACTAAACCAGGACTAAAACAGGGCTAAACCAGGGCTAAACCAGGACTAAACCAGGACTAAACCAGGACTAAACCAGGACTAAACCAGGACTAAACCAGGGCTAAACCAGGACTAAACCAGGACTAAAACAGGACTAAACCAGGACTAAAACAGGACTAAAACAGGGCTAAACCAGGACTAAACCAGGACTAAAACAGGGCTAAACCAGGAGTAAAACAGGACTAAACCAGGACTAAAACAGGACTAAAACAGGACGAATCCAGGACTGAACCAGAACTGAACCAGGACAAAACCAGAACTAAACTAGGACTAAAACAGGATTAAACCAAGACTAAAACAGGACTAAATCAGGTCTAAACCAGGACTAAAACAGGACTAAACCAGGTCTAAACCAGGACTAAACCAGGACTAATCTTGAACTTGAAAACAAGGGAGAGAACTCTAGTCCGGGAGCAGGGTGTCCACAAAGTTCGATCTGGTCCTGGTTCAGTCCCGGTTTAGACCTGGTTTAGTCCTGGTTTTATGACCTATGCAGGTTGTTTTCACCATTACCAATAGCTCCAGTTTGACATTTAAGTTGTGGCTATTTTATATATATGTATGTATATATATATATATATATATATATATATATATATATATATATATATATATATATACACATATTAATATATATATATATATATATATATATATATATATAGATATAGATATATATATATATATATATATATATATATATATTTTATATCTCAGTTCAGGAGAAGTGGGCGGGCGACGAACCCCTCGTGCAAACTGACATGGACTCATTCGCTGGATGCTCTCTGCTGTGTGGGGTCCACAGAATTCCCGGGCACACAAAGTCACACGGTGTAAAACAAACTTGCTGTTGATCCATTGAGACGTTGGTAGTTAAAAAAAAAAAAAAGGATTTATTTTGACTCACTAATAGCCCATACAGTGTAAATGTGATTAAAAACAATAATAATCCATATACAGATATTATTTATCCGATACGTGATCAGAACATAACGTCCAAGTCCGGATCGAGTCCGCAGTCACGTGATTTCGGGACAGCCCTGGTAAACACCTGTGCTGTTTGCTCGTTCATTACGTGTTGACAGTTCCGACAGAGCTCTACCTTTCACTTTTTGTCAGAGGTAGAAAAAGTACTGAAACATTTTAAGGAAAAGTATGTTTACTTTGCTTAATTCCTACTCAAGTAAAAGTAAAAAAGTACTTCATTTAAAATGTAACTTGAATAGAAATAACTTTGATATGTTCGATTATTTGATGTAAAAAAAAAAAAAAAAGGAGGAGTCATAAATCTAATCCAGCACAAGTTGTTTTAATCGACTTTAAGGTGATACAGTTAAACTTTGTACATTTTAAAGACGATTGAGTTTACGAACACTTACCAACACTGAGCTCTTCCTTCTTTTTGTGGAACTTTATTGGACTTAGAACTTTAATGGCACATTTTGCATTGCATTATTATGTTCTTCTCAAACAGCTGTCCGAGGGTTTCCTCTCGAGAATTACGACAGACTGACGGTTCTGCACAGTGACTGTTCATTCTATAGTGAAAATGCTGCACAATTTCCTTTCATTTACGGCAGACTGTTTTTTTTTTTTTCTGCATTTCAGTTTTTCTTACAGTCTGATTTTACTCAGTAACGAGGGCCGGTCCCACTGTAATGAAGTAAAATACATGGGTCAAAATGCACTCGGATAAAAGTAAAATGACCTATTTCAAAAACTGCTGAATTACAGTAACGCGAGTAAACAGAATTCGTTACTTTCCGCCTTTGCCTTTTGTTTAGTTGTGATCGGAAATTCCAGTTCTGAAATGATCCGAATGATTCCAGTGAAGGTGTGTGGAGTTTAAAAACACCGTGGAGCACTTCCTGTTTTAGATAAATACTTCTGATCCCAAAGAGATTCGAACATAAATCACTGTAAAATAGTGTAAAATGGGCCTTTAATTGTACGGTCCCTGTCAAATAAACCAAAAAAAAAAAATATATATATATGTAAAAAGGCTATACTGTTAAAGTGGTAATATCTTCATGGAGACAGGGTGAGAAAGAGTGACAAAGTGCATCTTTAAGCTATTTATGTTCCGTTTGCGTAATAAAATGCAGACAATAAAAAGCGCAGTGTACTTTGGCTGTGTGTTCGTTATGGCGCAGCCCGAGGTGGGTGGGGGCTCTGGTCGGCTCCTGCTTAACATCAGTGGGCCATTTTCTAGGAAGAGAACAAATTCCCTCGCCTTATATACGCTTCATCGACATCAGGCAAATGAAAGACTGCACACTGCGCCCAAGGTCGAGCTCAAAATATTTAAATCACCACAATAGTACATAAAAGTAGTGAGTACGAAAGCTCCTGTGGACTTTCTGATCTTAAACGGAGTTGGGTGAGAGTTTTGACGACTCATTAAGAACATTCTATTTAAGAGCACAGAAACGTAGAAATGAATATCTGACGAATAAAAATGTAAGAAAACACCTTTTGGTTAAATGTTTGTATGTTTAAATCCAGTTCTGTGCGACTGAAAGGCACACTTCTCTCTGATTATTTAGGTTTTCATTTGGTTGTTTTGTGCCTTAAATGTCTTTGTTATTCTGTAAATCACTTTACTTTATTACTGTGTGTTAGGGTTGGGCGGTAATGTGGTAACACTGTATCCTGCGGTATCAGTTTCATTACCGTCATTTTAAAAAATCTGCATAAGGACCTAAAACCACAGCTGGACTTCCTCCCCTCCGCTCTCTCTCCTCTTCAGACGTCGTTCCGCTCGGAGATTTCCATCCACACGCAGCGAGGAAGAAGAAAAACACCTGACTGACGCTTCCTGTGCGACGTTGAGCTGAAAAGTTTGCGATGGAGACGTTTTATTGAAGCCGAGAGTCGAGAGGGGACGAGGCGCTGAAGAGGAGAAAGTTCCCGATCGAGGCCGAAGTCAGACTTTCACGGAGGAGACGGTAAAGCCCAATTTATGGTTCACCAAAACGTGTTTGCGTCGACGTGCACCTCCGAAACTTTCTAACTACGCCTCAAAATGACGCAGACGATAAGGGCTGTGATTGGTCCTCTCCACCGCTCTACATTTCCTGTACACTGCTCATTATAGACTTTGAGTAATAATGTGTTTAATGCAGCTTTGCGCACATTTGTTTACGTTTTACAGAAGCGAAACTTAAAACCACATGGCTCATTTGTATACAGAATCAGAATTACTTTTATTCATTACAGATGCAACTGACCAAGAACATGTAGTTAGAATCAAGTTTTCAAAAATAAGATAAGATAAATCCAATAAGATAAAAGTCTAAAATTATTTACATCAGTGACATATTTACATCTATACACATGTGTGAGCAGGAATTGGACATTAACAGTAGTTTGTCAGTGATTTAAAGTGCAGAGTTCAACAGTTTGATGGCGACAGGCAGATTTCCTGTGTCTCTCAGTGGAGCAGCGGCAGCAGCGTCTGTGGCTGAAAGTAATGTAATAATAAGCACTGATAAAAACAACTCGTGCTCTGATGCGATCGAACATACTGGCAAGGCAATTCGTACACAAAGTCATTCAAAGTGCTTTACAGAATAAGAAATACATTAAAATCACAATACAAACAAATCAAAACATAAATAATCATCATAAAATTTTAAAATAGAGATGGGACATTAAATTAGAGAGAATGAGAGAGAAGAGTAGAGTGCGGAACGGAAAATGAAAACTTTTCAGTCATATGCACAGCTCAACAGTGACTCAAGTGTGTCTGAGGCTGTGTGATTGTCATCTGCGTTGTGGAATTGATGCATTTTTGATGCCCTGAACCTTGTCATTAAAGAATACTGCAAACTCTCTGCACTTAGATGTGGAAATCAGTTCTAACGGCAGTGGAGCTGGAGGGTTTGTTAATCTGTTCACTGTTGCAAACAGGACACGAGAGCTGTTACTGCAATTTCCAATCATGTCTGAAAAGTACCTCTGTCTTGTTCGAGCCAAACTGTGGCTGTACATGTGCATCGCTTCTCTGTAAATCTCGTAATGAACCTGGAGGTGTGACTTTCGCCATCGAGCTCAACATATCATCAACATTAGGCAGTTTCAAAGTGCATCATTTCCATGAAGAGTGCACTTGTGTTGTCATTTATGTGTCTCCTTCGAACAGCTGTAGGAGCAGCCGGTGGTTTGGGAATAACAGAAGGTCAATGAAGACACAGAAATGATCAGACAGAGCAACATTAACCACACTGACATCGGAAATATTTACACCTTTTGCACTGAGCAGGTCCAGAGTGTGGCCTCTGCTGTGTGTGGGCTCACTGACCTGCTGAGTCAGACCAAAAGTTTCAAGGACAGCGCTGAGCTCTTTGGCATTTTTCTCACACACATTATCCACATGTGCATTAAAATCACCTGTAATGACTAAACCATCAAAGTCTGTGCATACGACTGAAAGCAGCTCAGGAAAATCATCAGTAAAACTTGGGCAGTGCTGAGGAGGTTTGTATATGACTATGTAGAGTCTGGAGGGGGATTATTTTAGCTCCATTTTAAAGGAAACAAACTCAAATGATGAAAACACCCCAAGTGACAACCTGCGTGTGACCAAGTGAGCTCTAAAAAACGCACACACACCTCCACCCTTTTTGTTTGCTCGTGTTTCAGAGTTGATTCCACTAATACTGCATTACCTGTGCTTTTGTCAAGCCATGTTTCAGTTAAAAACATAAAGTCAAGATTAAAAGAAGAAATAAAAACATTAATAATAAAAACATCAAAAAATGATTTGTCACATAAAGATCTGACACTGAGCACAGCATGTTTCAGATTAGTTTCAGTAGGACTGGATGTTATCTTCTTACAGGGAATGTGAACTAAATTTCTCTGATTAGACGGTCTAACTGTCTGTAGCATATGTGTTGCAAATGCTAGGAAAAGTAGGTTGTCATGGTTACTATTGTTAAATGTCACTGTTTGGGCCAGATCAGAAGAATCTAACGAACGACTCTGGGAGGTGCGTGCAGTAATAATGCGACAAGTTGATTTAAAGTGCGGCTGGTGCCATATTTTAACAGTGCTGGTGAAAGGACATACAAAACATATACACCCAATATTTACAATTCTGCAGATAACGTTTTGACTAGAAGTTTGCCACTAAAAGTTTAAACCAGTTTACACAATTTCTTTCAACAAGGTTTTGATCGCAGTGCACTTTTTTCACAACAGGTCGTCAGTCAAAACAACAATAAGATCATTCAACAAGGCAGTGTTTAAGCTCAGTCCATGAAAGATTTTTTTGTCCCACCACAAAAAGAAAAGAAAAGGCTGCACGCAGGAATGTCCAGTTCACGGTTCGCAGTGAAAGTAGTGATTGATGTCCATAGGTTAAATCCAGGAAGTTTCGAACTGTTCATAAGCGCTTTAACTGTTTGCGAACGTGATTTGTGTGGTGGAAGAGTGGGGGAGCGTCTGGCTACAGTGAGCCCCTACCAGACCGCAGGGACAGTATTGTTGAGTTGTGGACGATGAGGTTCTGGTTCCGGGCTGGTTCTTAGCTCGCCATCGTGGTTTTTCACCCAACTGGGCACACCTGGCCAATCCCACTCCTCTCCACCCACAGGAGAGCTTGTACTGGCGCTACAGTAAACGTGATTGGCTGGCACGATGCAGCGTGTGCGTAACGTGCGTACGTAAGTCACGTGACCGACGATATTCACGGATCGGCGAAAAATGGGAATTTTATAATTTCAATATTATTTATCACATTTTAAAAAAAATTTGTGACCTGGGTTACATGTCCTCCTGTTAATCCGTCTACGTGGTGTAACTGGAGATATAGCTCCATCTCTTGACTGTATGTCCTGGGACAGCAGAGGCCCTGTGCGTCCGAGCTCCTGGTGATAACAGCTCTGGGAGGAGGCGGGGGAGGGCGAGCAGGGGAGAGTTTGGGTGAGGGACCAAGTGAGGGGCGAGGAGGTGGAGCAGGGGGAAGTTTGGGTTTGGGTGAGGGCCCAGGTGAGGGGCAAGGAGGTGGCGTGGGAGGGGGTTTGGGTGAAGGAGCAGGGGGAAGTTTGGGTTTGGGTGAAAGGTTAGAGGGGACAGCTGGGACGGCCTTCGTTGGTGAAATGGGCGCAGTTTTGTATGGTGAAAAGTTCAGCAGACTTGATGTCAGAGCCCCTGACCGTGTGTGTGGTGTGAGAGGAGTCAGCTTGATTCCCGATCTGATGATGCTTTCTAGATGGTTGGGAAGGGCCATGGGTGAAGGTGGAGAGGAGAAGTAGAGTGAAGAGTCCAATGATGGAGTAGATGTAGCAAACGGGACTCCGGGTTGGTCTGTGGGCAGGGGAGGTGATTGGTCTGCTGCTGGCTCATTCTCTGGGGCAGGGGGAGGTGGTATTGCTGACTCGTTCTCTGGGACAGGGGGAGGTGGTACTGCTGACTTGTTCTCTGGGACAGGGGGAGGTGGTACTGCTGACTCGTTCTCTGGGGCAGGGGGAGGTGGTACTGCTGGCTTATTCTCTGGGACGGGGGAGTGGTACTGCTGACTTGTTCTCTGGGGCAGGGGGAGGTGGTACTGCTGACTCGTTCTCTGGGGCAGGGGGAGGTGGTACTGCTGACTTGTTCTCTGGGGCAGGGGGAGGTGGTACTGCTGACTTGTTCTCTGGGGCAGGGGGAGGTGGTCCTGCTGACTTGTTCTCTGGGGCAGGGGGAGGTGGTGCTGCTGACTCGTTCTCTGGGGCAGGGGGAGGTGGTACTGCTGACTCGTTCTCTGGGGCAGGGGGAGGTGGTACTGCTGACTTGTTCTCTGAGGCAGGGGGAGGTGGTACTAGTGACTCGTTCTCTGGGGCAGAGGGAGGTGGTACTGCTGACTCGTTCTCTGGGGCAGGGGGAGGTGGTACTGCTGACTTGTTCTCTGAGGGAGGGAGAATTGATGCTATTAACTCATTCTCTGGGGGACTGGGAGGTGGTGATGCTACTGAATTATACTGCAAAGTTTGGTTTGATCAGAACGTGTGCCTCATCTTCAAACATAATGCTGCTGTTCTGTTTCTAAATGGTTTAGTTGCAGCTACAAAATAATTCTTCATTAGTCACGGTAATACTGTATACCCCGGTAAAATGCTGAGAAGGTTTAACAGTATCAAAATTTGGATACCGCCCAACCCTACTGTGTGTATGAATCCTACTCTATAAATAAACTTCCTTGCCCTTTATTTTTTTAAACATGTTTTTAAATATTTGAAAAAAAAAATATGATCAGGGTTGTCTTGGTGCACAGGCGTGTCACTGCTTCTCACTCAGTCGTACGAGTCAGGCAAGTTTTGCAGTTGCTTTTGTCTTCTCTTTGTTTTCTCAGCTACATTGAATCTGTTTTTTATTTCGTGGAAATACCTGGCTGTGAGCACAAGCACATTCTCAGTAGGGATGAGCGATACCGCTGTCTTTGTATTCGTGGTTTTCAGATTCTACAATGTGGTGACGTTCTCCCAGGCAGGAATAAGATCCAGTTCTTCCTGTTGATTACTGTGCACACGGAAATATCAGAAAACTTAAATTCCCAAAAATGGAACCTGATCATTTCTATTATTGACTAGACCCAGGATCACACTGTATTACAACACAAATCTGCAGTTTAAAGGGACAGTTCGGAATTTTGGACATAGGGCCTCATTTTCTCGTGAGCCAGAGTGTTGGAAACATGTGGAGACACTTAAATATAATGTAAATATTCCATCCAGTCCTTGTATTTGGAGAGGTTGCTGGTGCTAGACTAGTGCATGTCAATGGCCATAGTTGTCCTGCCACTAAAAACAGTCTTACCCCCGAGGCAAAACTATTCTAACTCCAGACTGTCCATGTAAATGTCTGTGCCGATACAATAATTTTAGAAGTAAAATTATTTGATGCGTTTGAAGGATTTATGTGTGAGCAGCAGCAGCGAGTTCTACTTCCTGATAGAAACCTCGGCAGCGGCGGACTGATATATGAGAAAATAGTCCCTCAACATGCAACGATTTATACGGCGCAAGGTTAGTTTTATTTCAAACATTATTCTATGGACACAGACGTTCACATGGACAGTCTGGAGTTATTTGGAGTTTTTCCTTGCTGAGAAGGAGGGTCTAAGGACAGGGGATGACTGGACAATGTTTCATTTGCTGCTTTACATGAATGTTGTTTTTTTCCTGTTTTGATATGTCTGTGTGTATGTTTGGCTCATCCATATCTTGGAACACCCTTAGAGGCTACTGTTGTTGCGATTTTGGGCGCTACAAAATAAATTGAATTGAATTGAATTGAATAATAGTTTTGCCTCGGGTCTGTGGAGTGGGTCAGACTGTTTTTAGTGTCAGACCAACTATGGCCATTGACATGCACTAGCCTAGCACCAGCAACTTCTCCAAATACAAGGACTGGATGGAATATTTAAAAAAGTGTCTCCACACGTCTCCAACACTCTGGATCATGGGGAAATTAGGCCCTATGTCCACAATTCCAAACTGTCCCTTTAACAATATTAATTTTAGCCGCCCTCACATGTATTAAATAGTACTGGTCTGTAGAATGCTGTGATCTGAAACAAAGCAATAGTGGTGGGTACTTCTCATGTATCTATGTAATATCTTTCAATTCAAATGCAATCTAAGATATTATTTTAAATCATTAGAAAACCTTCCAAATAAACACTCTAACTAAAGAACTGAAATGATCAATCTGAATCATTTAACTGCTCAATATTTTGTGACCTTTGTCCAGTTATATTGTACGGTTTGAACAGTTTCCTCTGTGACATCTAATACTTCCTCTCCAGCCCCAGACTGTGATGTTGTTTTTGTTTCCAGTCGTTTCTAAGAGGCCATTTACATGACAGCGGGAACAGGTGGAAAACGCAAAACATTTTGCTAGATGTCCATATCGTTTAGACGACAACAGCGTTTTGGAGGGTTGAAAACGCAAAAATCTAAAAACGTCCTCCAGAGTGGAAATCTTGAAAACGCTCCATCCTGCCGTCGTGTCGGCTTAAAACAGAAGACAACAGAAAACAGAAGACTGCGTTTTCGTGGGCCATGGAGTAGAGATTACGTCACGAGCACGAGTCAGTTCAGGAAAAAAACAAACATGGCAGAGTTTCAGCTTGGCCGAGCAGCTGCAAACACTACAGGACTCGAGTCAGAAAGTGACTCCACTGATCACAGAGTCGTTCAGAGCCTCATCCGTCCTCATGAAACTGGTAGAGTTATTACGTTTCACCGTGTTCTTTTGAAGTGACGCGCTGGAGAAGAGGAAGTAGAGAAGCAGAAGGTCATACACAGGTGTTTGGTCTTGATGTGCAAACTACATCTGCAAACTGCAAGTTTTGCGTCTCCATGTGCAGCAGAAAAAGAGTGAGAACGAAAATGTACTTTTGTGTTTTTGCTTCAGGCCATTTCCATGTAAACGTAGCCTAAGACCAACTTTAGCTGTACAAACACACCATATTCACTCGGCCTGTCAGAATCAGCCAGTTTCATTGTGACTCAGTACAAGATCTATTAATTTTACATGCAAACACAAATATAATATTAAAGCCGCAAGCGGCATCGAACGGCCCTAGCGGGCCGCGCATCGCACTCGGCCGACCCGACACTCCCCCGGGTGGCGCTGATGCTCCCCCGGGTGGCGCTGATGAGCCTCTTGTCTCTGTGTGTTTGTGGCTTTGGGCTGAACTTGTCACTAAACACAAAGTCCACACACACTGGAGATGCTGATGTGTTAACATTGACGAATATGGGCACTTTGGGACATCGCCATGGCAACACCGTGCAAAATACAACTTTGGACCCCTGGACTTTTTTGTTTGGGCTGACTTGAAGAATCACTGTGCCAAATTTCATGTTCTTCAATAAAACTATTAAGCCGTTATATCACTTTGAAAAGTAAGAAATTGTTGAAATTTTCCCATAAGGATAACATGGAGGTTTGGCGCATCGCCATGGCAACCCAGTGAAATATACAATATGGTTGTCATTGACTTTTTTGATCGAGATGACATGAAGAGTCATTGTGCCAAATTTGAGAATATTCTGTGAAAGTAAAATATTTGTCATGAATGGGAATTTATCTCATCTTTCCCATTAGGATAACATTGGAGCTTTCGCGCATCACCATGGCAACACGGTTAAAAATATCATATGGTTTACATTTGCTTTTTTGATTGAGATGGCCCAAAGTAATTTTGTACAAAATTTGGTACATTTTAGAAAAAGTAAAATTTTGACCGTCCATGCAAAATTTTATTGTGTCCTGCAGGGGGCGCTATCACACCATTTTTGCTCGTGTCACAATTAGTCGGCTTTGGCACAAAAGTTTTACAACTGATTCAAATTTGAGCCCAATCGGACTTTGTATGGCCGAACGGGAGCAAATTTTGACGTTAGAAAATTGCAAAAAATCTGAACAAATTTTGCAGCTTCGCTGCGCGTAAACCGTGACAGTTATTTTAAAAATTCAGCTATCGTTTGATGCCCCACTTCTCTAGTTGATGTATGCCGATTTTGACCCCTGTGGGTGAAGCGCCTTCAGAGGAGTTCGTTCAAATGCGACGTGAGCGAAAATGCTGACTCAGCAACTTTTTTATTTCAATCCAAGATGGCTGCCTTCTGGTTTGTCAGGGGGCGTGGCCATAATAATATTTTTTTCTGTTTTCACATGAGGAATGTCTGTACCGAATTTTGTGACTGTACGACAAACTTTACGTCAGGATGTCTCCCATAGGCGCAATGTATTTTGACTTTTGCAGGTGGCGCTTTCGCGCCACTTTTTTATACCCATACATGCAATATATATTTTATCAAATTTTTCGCCACTTCTGAATTTTGGGCAAAATTTGGTGAGTTTTTGAGCGTGTTCAGGGGGTCAAATTAGAGCTCAAAGACCAGAAGAAAAAAGAATTAAAGCCGCAAGCGGCATCGAACGGCCCTCGCGGGCCACGCATCGCACTCGGCCGACCCGACGCTCCCCTGGGTGGCGCTGATGAGCCTCTTGTCTCTGTGTGTTTGTGGCTTTGGGCTGAACTTGTCACTAAACACATAAAGTCCACACACACTGGAGATACTGATGTGTTAACATTGACGAATATGGGCACTTTGGGACATCGCCATGGCAACACTGTCCAAAATACAACTTTGGCCCCCTGGACTTTTTTGTTCAGGCTGACTTGAAGAATCACTGTGCCAAATTTCATGTTCTTCAATAAAACTATTAAGCCGTTATATCACTTTGAAATGTAAGAAATTGTAGAAATTTTTCCCATTAGGTTAACATGGAGGCTTTGGGACATCGCCATGGCAACCCTGTGAAATATACCATATGGTTGTCATTGACTTTTTTGATTGGGATGACATGAAGAGTCTTGTTAGCAAGAACAAATGTGCATGTCCCATGCCTTCGGCATGGGTTGCTAGGATACTGCTGTTCACGGAGAGAGCGCTCTACATATGTCACACATATTTGCAGTATATTCTCTATAGCACACCCTGTATATTTGTTCATAGTATATATTGGGTATATATGGTAAACATAGTATAATAGGATTGATTTAGTATATTTTTTTTACATATATTGTACATATTGTTTATATATATATATATATATATATATATATATATATATATATATATATATAAAACACATCTTCTATATATCCACATGTATATTATACCTAATTCCCTCCTGTTCATGCTGCCATATTTATTTATTTGTATATATTCATTACAAACTACAGTTTACACTGTAATATACTTTATATTGTCTATATTGTATATACTCCATATTCTGTATATATTGCACTGGCACTTCAGATTAGACGCTAAACCACATTCTGTTATCTTGTATTTATACATGTGTAATGACAATAAAGTTGAATTAACAAATGAGATCTTAACTTATTTTGTAATTGCTGTATTTTACCCAAATACCAAGAGGTCTAATTAAAGACACGGTCCCTGATTTTTATGGACTGAAGAACATGAAAAACAGAACTAGTTCATTTTAACCAGTCCAGAGTTATTCTTTATTTTCCTCTGACCACTGATGATTTTTGAGTGGCTTATAAACCACAGAGTCTGGCCACACTATGACTATGAGCTCTTGCAAAGGGTAACAAACTTTTACACTGTCATCTTTCCTCTGTTAGTGCAATAAACCATAGACAGAATAATGCAAGATCAATTTCCAAATCCTATTGTTGTGAAATGTGTGTTTTTTAAATGCTGCCACTCTTATGGCTCCATAAACAGGTTGGTAGAGTTGTCAAAAGTTGTATGAATTACTTTGAATTTAAACTAATAGACATATAAGTAGTGAAAGAACATTAAGTATTACAGGCAATTGTAAGATTTCTAAATATTTAAACGTTAATTAATGCAAAGGTGGTATTTTTAAAGGTCAGTGCAATGAAAATCTCAATTATGTTTGATGTCACGAAACACAAATGTTTGAAGCTTTATTTTGACAATATTCAATTAAGTATGTCAGTTTTTGTCAAAAAGGACAAGGACTTTAATAAAATCGGGTTTTTCTTGTTTTCACTGCACAGAAGAACACAGAAAAACATGTGTCCTTCCTCTGGGTAAGTTGCAGATTACTATTATCCACATTTCTACACTTTGGAGAAGCTGGGCAGTATAGATATTAGTTGATAGTTTTGTTTTTGTTTTATTTTATCCAAGGATTTAAACATTGAGTACATTTTTGCAGTCTGTTTTCTATTTTATTCGGGGAGGGGGAGATTTATACACACTCTAAAAAGTAATGACTTAACCCAACGAGAAAAATTGAGGCAACCCTCTCCATTGGTCTTTTTACATTGTATCAACTCAAGTGAAATTGTCCTCAGCCAACTGCTTATTTTAATTTTAGGCAACTTAATTTTCTCAGTAGTAAAACCTTTTTATTAAATGAAGACATACTCAATAAATATGTGCACTGATATACATTTTTGAGTTAATTGCTTACTTTTTTGAGTTGCTTCCATTAATATTGTACCACAAGTTTAACCCATTTTAAAATGTTAACAACTTATATACAATATATTTGAGTTAGCTTAACATAATTTTATCTGGTGTTCTAACATTTTTAGTTGCATTCTACAAAGAAAAGACATATAATTTGACAAACTGTTTTTATTGTGTACTTCAGTCTGTACATAACACTTTTTAGACAATACAATTTGAACATTGCCTGGCATTTATAAAACAAAATGTATGAAACCACTGCATTATTGGTAAAGTTGCTAAAATCTGTTAACAAGGACCTTGTAAAAAATGTCCCCTTTTTCAAGTAAAAAGCATATAACATATTCAAGACTTCAGGAAAAAGAAGGTTCCATGGCATGCTAGTATAATTTAACATTAAAACCATTACTTAACAATATGAACAATTGTTGCAGTGCCCAAATATTTTTCTAACACTTTTTACAAGCTTTCATTTGAACAATAAACAAACAATTGGAATAACTTGGACTGCAACTCAGTGGCTTTGCTTATCCATCAATCTATTGATTATGTATTTTAAATAAATCACATTAGAACACCAAAGTCATGTGAAGTGAAGTCATTCTGAACTATTTTTTACACATTGCCCTTCTAATCTTTCATTAATTTCTGCTCAATTAATCTTTTTCACCACATAACATATTGTAGAGCATATGTACTGACAAGTTAACAACTATTTATTTACCAAATACCAACTCAACTGTCAACTGACAGTGATTTCAATATTCAATTGGTTGTCGCCAAGTTAACTTAGTACAAAACAGAGCGTTTTATAAAATGCTATTTTTGAGAGCAAGAATCTTTGCACTAGTTTTTAGGGTGTCAAGGTTCAGAAAAAGTTTCTGGAAAACCTCAAAAGTGTACTTCAGCTGTTTTTTATAGCTGAGATTGAGAGCATATATGAGACCCATGAGTAATGCACAGCACCTTGGTAGGTTCTTCTCTTCAATTACTTGAGTTCCCTCAATGATGATAATGGAGGTTCTATCTAGATCCTGGGTCGCCAATGCAAGCAATGTTCATGGTCATGCTGGAGAGATCCTCTTCAAGGTCCTCAGTATTCTATTAGGGAAAAAAGAAGTCAGCTTTTATTGGGCAAATCACACACACACACACACACACACACACACACACACAGCCCCACTTACATGAAATTGCTTGAAGAGGTCATCTTCTTTCTCACCCAAATAAACAATGAGAGAACGAATAGCTGCCTCTCGACGAGCATCAATGGTATTGCACTGAAAAAGAAAGCAAGTCATAATTAGATAAAATATAATTTTTTTAACAAAAGTATATTCCATTTTAAATACATACCTGAAAAAGAGAGTCTTTAATTTTCCTTATTTTCACTCCAGTTGCTCAGGGTTGAAGTTAAAGGATTGGCCTCACAAAGCTCTGTCACCATGTCTGATAAGACAGATTCTTCCAAATCACAATTGTGCTTCCTCAAACATGACTTTATTGTGTCAGTTGTAATAGTAGCTGCAGCTGACTGAGATATGAAATGCAGCTCTTCAACAAGATCATCAATGCATCTGTTAGAAACCTGAAATGTGCTTTCCATTTTAAGTAATGTAAGTGCTATGTGTTTTTCAATGATGTCTGGTCCTCTCACATAAGCCTCTTCAGTAAAAGTACTGGGATCAATCTGTTCAACATCCATATCATTGTTGCTATCTGTGGCGATATCTGTTATGTTCACATACCTCTTAAGCAAGTCTTCTTTAAAATCCTGCAGGGAGTGAGGAGTATGCTTTCTGCTTCTGTGAGAAGAAAACGTCCCATACACATTAGTTCTGAAATGGCAATTCTTAAATACACAGTTAACCATCTCATTGTTTTTTAAATGTTTGCAGCAGTGTTCAAAATGTTCCCTTTCTGTAGAGGTTGTAGTGTTACAACATTCACAAATGAAACATAGTGTTTGAGGGGCACTTGCACTTGCCTTTTCACGGGCTGCTTCAGAGTGGTTTCTCGACAAATGTGATTTAAGGTTTCTCCATGTCTTGAATGTACAGTAACAATTTTGATATGGACAGAGCAAAATTTGTCCACCATGACCATGATACAGCCTAAAATGTTTCATCAAAGCCTGTCTGGAAGGTGCTTTGAGTTGGCAGACTTTGCAGATCCAGTCCATTTTGAAAAAAATATCATTGCAGATTGTGAGGGATAAAAGCACTGGTTTCCTAACTAAGTCATGACAAAAAAGTATTTAGCAAAGGGAGGGAAAATGTGTTTTTAATGAGCAAGAAACACTGAGGAAAAAAGTCTCAAAGGAATTGTGCTAACCAACAGTTGCACACATGCTGTATTTTTTTTAAGAAAAAGGCTAACTTAAAACAAATTTAATTGACATTCTACCCCTATGTCTAGTTTAAAACATTGTTGGTGTTTTAAATAAAGGACACATACCTTAAAAACTTGGCTGAAGCAAGTTTTATCCACCTTTGTGCAGAAGCCAGACAGGTCAAGAACAGTGCAGCCATGTGCTCTTTTTTTGGTCTTGCCCAGACGTATCCCGTGGGTGGAGCCAGGCACAGAGTTCAAGAATTTAGTTGTGGAAGTGCTTTTTTGTGTCAGTGCAACTAGATTTTCACTGTAGTTGGTTTAATGAAAAAATGTCCCTCTTAACAACAATGTATTTTAATCTGGTTCAACATTCTACATTTTTGAGTGAAACTAAAGATTAAAATCACAACTTCAGCACATAAAATTAACCTATAACGAGCAATGCAAATTTTCTACTTCCAAGTACACAATAATTCAAGTCATTGCAACAAATGCCATGGATGACTTTTTAGAGTGCAATAGGTAAGTTGGTCAACAATTTCATGGACAATATATTTTACAATTTTACTACATATAAAATTCAACCCTTCTGCACAAGAGCTTTTCATGCCCATTATAATTTCAGTTGGTGTTGAGTTATCACACATCATCTCTTGGACAGTCCGGCTTATGTGAGTTGTTCAGCTCTGTTTCCTTCTGCTGGTGACTCAAATTTCCATTGCATTGTCCAAGATGAATTTTAATGTTTTTTTTCTTATGCTACTTGTGGTGTAAGACAATTCTTCTGCTCTCAGATTGACATGGTAAATGTATTAAACACAGCACTGAACAAAACTGCCATTTCTGCATCAGCCAAGTTGTTGTGAAACTTTTAACATCGTTTAAGAAAATATTCGACCTTCCGAGTACCAGATCTGCAATTTATAACAGGCCTGAATCAGTATGTTTAGAGTAGAGCTAAAAAAGTATAAAGTCGTTCACCGTGACTGAATTCAAAGGCTGAACTCGCAGAGGACCCTGAGCAGAGGCAGTTTAAAACTCTATAAAACAACAACAAACAAAGGCCAAAGCTCTTGTGATGTACTCAGCAATAACTACGATTTGACAAATGAAAAAAGTATATATGAAAACACACACATACTTCACATACACACTTGTTGTTCTTCTCATCTTATTTTTATTCCATTTCTTCTTCTTTAAAAAAGCTGTCACTGTTCTGGCTTCATAAACAGTTTGATACAGTAGCCCAACAGGTTATTCAAGTCGGCTAATTACTAATAATTAATGAATATTACTAGTGAAGTAGGAGGGATTAAAAACAAAACGTATTTGTAAAAAACACTAAATCTGTCATGGTTTGAGTGTGGTTGAGGACCCCAAAGCAGAGACAGAGGCGCAGGTAGATGTTTAACAGGTTTATTGCCGGGTATGAAGGATGTGGTGATGGAAACAGGCTGGAGACATAGACGGAGGGAAGACACTGGGGTAGACTCACGGGTAAACAGACTGGACGACAAGGCCAGGCAGGACGACGTGGACAAGCAGGATGAGGACGAGGACGTGGACAAGCAGGACGAGGACGTAGACAAGGGATAGAGGAGGAATGAACTGACAAAAGAACAAAGGATGAGGACAGAACTAAATAGTGGGGCTGATTAGACAATTAGCTGCAGGTGAACCACCGAGCAGGTGATCCACACTGCAGCATTAGCCCAGCCACGCCCCCGAGAGGAGCAGACAGACACAGAAGGGAGGGGGAACACACAACAAACACCAAACCCTGACAAAATCGGAGTAAGAGTTAGGCCTTGTCCACACGTAGCCGGGTATCTGATAAACCGAAGATGTTTTGCTGCGTTTTGACCTGTCATCCACACGAACACGCATCAAAAACGAGTATTCAGGGAAAACTCCGGCCAAAGTGAAGATTTTTGAAAACTCCGTTTATGCGTGTTTGTGTGGACAGAGATAACTGGGGTTTTGCGTTTTAAAACGTCACTGTCTGCGCCAAAAAATATGAATCTGCCCTGACGTCAAACGTGCGACATTTGTTTAGGCGACTGCAAAAGCCAAAGCCAAAGCAGACTATGGACCGGAGTCGTTTCTTGAGAGCTGTGTGTGTGTGTTGAGAGCAGAATTGCTCCTAAACTGTGTTTAGGAGCAATTCTGACTCCGAGTCTGTCCAGACAAAGGAGCTCGGCGCCCTGTTTTC